>PVIU01013046.1:8037-57670 GCA_004026605.1 Ondatra zibethicus | reverse complement strand
GGATGGGGGTGGGCCTTGGACTTCCAACAGGGCAGGGCACCATGCCCTCTTTCAAGGAAGAAGGGGGAGGGAGGAGGGGTGGGGGGTAGTGGGAGGGGACCGGGAGAAGGGGAAGAAAGGAAAAAAAAATTTTTTTTTTATCTTTAATTATGTTCTTGAATGGAAAAAATAAAACAAAACAATGTATGGAAAAAAAATACTAACTCAGCTGTAAAAAAAAAAAATAGCTGGAGTTCTTTTTCTTTTTAGGAAAGTTTCAGTTACTTAAATTACACTTTGAAATATGCATTTTAGCTTTTAAAAGAAGTAAATCTTGTGATATCTTTCCGTATTTAACTAGAATATTTCAATCATGAGCTATAATATCAAGTACTACTAGATTATTATCATATTCATGAGACTAAACATGTGGGAATAAATATATTCTCCTCTTGTAAATCATGTCAGGTCTTTTCCTTTACTTCTTGCAAATACTTTTGTCCCCTTTTTACAAATGGCTGTAAGTTAATATGGCCCCACACCACCTGCAGGGTGAGCAATGATCATTTCCAACTGGAAGTTTAATGACCTAGTCTATAAGGAAGAAGCAGTGGCAGAGCTATGAACTGTGAGCCTGTGAGAGAATCTCTTCCTAGTTTGATGAATTAGGAATCAGAGACATAGTTTTCTTCCTTAATTTTACATCATTCCTTATGAATAATCCATTTTGAAATATGAAGAAATCAAGAGAGGAGCAATTCAGTTTTATCATTATTGCAAAAAAAAAAAAAACACAGCTTGTGAACCATTTTTTTGGAGGGTTTTTTTTTGTTTGTTTTGTTTTGTTTTTCAAGACAGGGTTTTGCTGTAGGTCTAGAGCCTATCCTGGAACTAGCTCTTATAGATCAGGCTGACCTCGAACTCACAGAGATCTGCTTGTGTCTGCCTCCAGAGTGCTGGGATTAAAGGTGTGTGCCTCCAAATAGCTTGCACTGTTTTTCATAAATCTCACAATAAAAAAGGAGTGAATCCTAGATTATATGTGTATGTTTGAATATTCACACATTTATATGTATGTGTTCATACATCTACATTTTTATTGTAATATACAAACACACATTCAACATTCTGCATTTATTTTATTATGATTTAATAATTGGTAATACTCAAGGTATTTTTCTGAAGTGAAAGTCCATTTGATTGAAAATAATATAAAAGGACTAATTAAAAGTTACTCCCATAGCAATTATTTCAAATATCACTTCTTTCCTTTTTGTTTCCCTCTGTACATGTTAGACCTCAAACACTTGAAAAGATACAGCAGACAGCTCCCTCTCCTTCCCAAATAAGCTGGATGTGTTGTCAGCAGAAATTAATGTGATTTGTTTGTCGCTACATGAAAACTCGTTTTGATAGACATCCCATTCTCATTTGCAGATGACAAACTATTTTCACTCCTTGTCCATTATCACATTTGGATTAAACAACATTGCCTCTGAATGCATGCACAACCACCGGGCTTGCTTCTCACCTTAAACTGTGAATGGAGTGAAGCAGCCAGCCATTGAAGTGAACTAAATAGGTATTTTCTGTCTGTTTTTTACTCTTGGGAATAGTCAGCTGCATTTTGGATACTGTATCCCACTGTTTAAATCCTGCCCAGAAAAAATCTTCTCTCTTTCAGTTTCTTTTGATATTGCCTTCATCTTTCTTATTTTCCAATTGTCCCAGTTCTCTTATGGTTGGATAGTCATGCACATACTAAGTACACTGCTGTGGGACAACGGTCTTTTATCCTGTCACTTGTATTATTTTTTTTTTTGGTGTCATTTGTTTTAATAAAAATGTTTAAACTTCATCTTTAAGAAAAGATTCTGCACAATTATTTTTTACTATACCACAAAGACAAGAATATTGTTATGGAATTCCATAAATGCATCTTGGTTTCTACTCTTAACCTTTCACACTTCAATATTTTTATAAAAATTTTGTTTCTTCTTTTTATGCTAAAAACAACACTAATTTTCAATTTTTTGCTTCATATCAGATACACAGTAGTCGGTTATATTATGGTGTCTTCATGAATATGTACAATTAAGCTTTGATCTTCTTCATAGAGACTACATCAGTGTTAAAGAATTTTTCAAATGCTCACAGTGTCTTTTATTCAATCCCCCTAGGCCAGGAGGGATGGGGGTGGGCCTTGGACTTCCAACAGGGCAGGGCACCATGCCCTCTTTCAAGGAAGAAGGGGGAGGGAGGAGGGGTGGGGGGGTAGTGGGAGGGAACCGGGAGAAGGGGAAGAAAGGAAAAAAATTTTATTTCTTTAATTATGTTCTTGAATGGAAAAAATAAAACAAAACAATGTATGGAAAAAAAAGAATAGATGCTCATTTTTTTTAATAGGATAAAAGATCATATGTCAATTTTTCCTTGAGATTTGATTAAAAATTAATGGAATCATTATGATACTTGTATTATTTTTAATAAAATGCTGATGGCCAGTAGTCAGGGAGGAAGTATAGGCAGGGTGACGAGACAGGAAACAGAGGTGGGGCAACAAGAAGAGGGGAATTCTGGGAAGAAGAAAGACCAGTCTGCAGTCATCACCCAGACAGAGAAAAAGCAAGAGGAGAATGACTCCCTGATGAAAGGTACCAAGACATGTGGTTGACACAGACTAGAATAATGGGCTGATATAAGACATGTGGCTAACACAGACAGGAATAATGGGCTGATATGAGAGGTAAGAAAGAGTTAATAAGAAGCCAGAGCTAATAGGCCAATCAGTTGGTGATGAATGTAGACCTCTGTATGTTTCTTTGCTACTGAACGACTGTGGGCCCTGGTGGACGTAAACCTCGGTCAACAGTACACTATTTAAAGTAGATTATTTTGTAAGATAGTCATCTTAAGAACAAAACGTTCTAGCTTTTCTAAGCTTTTGAATTTTATACTATAAAGTTACATTAACTAACACTCCCCTCATTAATAAATACTTTTTGTTATGATTTTATATTTTACCTTTGGAAATATAACATTGGGCCAAAGCATATTAGCCATTGATAAGATCGAGTGTGGGTTTGAATACAAGCAAAATCTTTAGCAGTTTATCCCACTTAAGGATTAAGAAACCAAGAACATCAATTATCCACACATTTTCAAGTGTTTATTTTTTGTGTATATATATATATTATTTATTCAAATGTATAGCATTTTTATTGTGTCTCCTCAAGTTTTTATTTTTGCTTTGTATTCTTAAGAAAGTTTTCTTATCATACATGTCTGATTCTGTCAGAGATAATATTATATATTTATTATTGGAAAAGTAGACCATTGAAAATAATAATTTGAGGAAAAAAGATACATAGGACAAATTGCAATAAAACAGACCACATCAAGTCAGTACAAAATGCAAAGGGAAAGCCTTCCTCAGTTTTACTAAGTTGTCTTCTAATGATGGTCACACATTTTAAAGTAAATTTCTAATGTATTGTAAAGAATACAGCAAAGTCATTTAAATAACAATGACAAATCAAATTAGGATCCTAACAGAAAGCCATTTATAATCCTACTAAAATTAAATTCCAGCTACTACCATGTAGTTCAGTCTTACATGGTGAGAATAATGCTATCTACTTAATCTTTTCTGCTTCTCTTAATACATACAACAGAAAGTCATATATGTTTATTGCAACATTATCATTAAGTCACTAAGTACAAAAGCACAATTATAGAAAAAAAAAAAACAGTATTTTACATGCTCAAAAAGAAAACCCAGAAACAAACAAACAAAAAAAAAACAAAATCAACAGCAAAAAACCCAGACCTTTTGTTGCATTTGATTCCTCCTGGATTGACTGTCAGGTGATTCATTGAAAGAAAGCAAAAGAAAACAAACAACAACAATAACAACAAAAAACACAAAACAGAAACAAAAACAAAGCTATTTTTTCTAGCCCTGACTGCTTCATGAATATTAAGTTCAAGTCATCAGTAGCCAGGAAGTCCTTTTCAACTCTGTTCCTTCAGGGTATTGTTTTGTGCACGCCACAAAGTCAAATCCTGAAGAAAGTCAAGAAAGCCCCAAAACTTAATGTTCTTTCTAAGAAAAATCTTCTTATTTTTAATAGGACATCAAAAATTGTTTTCACCTCCAGATCTTACAGCATGTCAAATTCATTATGAGTGAAAACACAGTGATTCCTAAAATGTTATCTTCTGACTAACCTGGAAGCATTGCTTTTAAGTGTAATACATGTCAGTTTAGAGTGATTATCCACAGAAAAATTAACCATTATTTGCATCGGTATTAGAATTTAGTCTTTTAATAGGATTGATTACGGTAGTATATGTTTCCTAAATAAACATGAAACAGCTCTAACTCAGAAAATTTACTTTGGAAACAATAACATACATAAACTTGGTGTTTTCAAACTGGGCCTCACCTTCAATAGTATTAGAAGTTCTGCTCTTTGCTCCCTGAAATGCTGATTTAATCATTCTGAGGTAGGATGCAGTGAAGTGGGTATTAAAAAAATAACCATGAGGACTTTATTAATCTGAGATTCATAAGCTTAAACCAATTAGTTCTAGTTTATCAGGAAATTAAACTGGCTCTGTGGAGAATGCTCTAGGCTCATATACAGAAAGATCAAGTGACTTATTAAAGATTTCAGGCACATAGTTAACTCACCAATTATTTAAGAATTTATTTTCCTGAAGCTTTTATTATTATTTTGTTGTTATTATTATTACCTTCATTCATTACTATTATTATCATTATATTCATTTTGTAGTAATAAACTTTGTTCCTGTTATTTACTAAGATAAATCAGAAGGAAAAATGACACATAGAGATAAATTGCTTTCATAAGAAAATGTGAAAATTAGTGATATATCAGGATTACCTTGCCTAGCAGATATTAGAGCTTTTCAAATTTGTATTTTAAGTCAATCTATCATCATATGTCTTATATAGACTATTTAATCAACAAATAAAATAGTTAAATATTTGTTGATGTTTTTCTTAGCAATCAACCCTTGCAAAATGTAGGACCAATGCACACAGGAAATCACAGAGACTTTGCCAGGGTAAACAGAGCCTAAAAGGAAAGCCTGGTGAGGTCCTGGCATATCTGACAAGTGCACACATGAGCCTATCCATAATTAAGAAGTGATCTTCAACTGATAACCACTCACAAATGAAAGTGTCTCTTCCCACCTTATATTTCTCTCTCTGTTCGACCTTATCTCTTCCTGTCTCTACCTTCCTAGTACTGGGTTAGAGGTCGATGACTCCCAAGTACTGAGATTAAAGGTATGATCCATCACTGTCTTGCCCTGTTTTTCTTTTAGACTGGATCAATTTCATGTAGCCCAGGGTGGCCTTGAACAGACAGAGATTCATCTGCCACTGCTTCCGAAGTTCTGAGATTAAAGGTATGTGCCACCACTGCCTACTGTCTGCCTAACCAGGAGCTTAGCTCTGCACTCTGATCTTCAGGCAAGTTTTATTTGTTAGATCACAAACAAGATATCACCAAACTATTCTGATTTGTTTATTGTATTTCATTATTTTATTGTTAATCGTTTTAGATGCTGTTTGTATTCCAACGAGAGAGAAAGAAGTGGTATGGATTTGAGAAAGCGTGGAAGAGGGTAGCATGTAGAAGGAGTTGAGAGAGGAAAATCGGTAATAAGAATATAGTATGTGTAAAACATCTACTATCAATATAAAAGATAAATTTAATTTAAAAGTGTTTATGTAGATTCTCATAGATATTCTTTATTGTAACACTACATTAAAATAATTATCTAATTCACTTACCAATCAAAAGTAAAAATTGGGTTTTCTAGATCACTAGGGTTATCAAAATTTGGCTAAAGTATTATAAATCTCTAACATTAATTTTAACAATTGCCAAGTATTCTTTCATTACCTCATTACCTGTATCTCTTTCATTGCAGAAATGTCCATACCTACTAAATACTTATTTTATTTTTCCTATCTTTATGTGTTCATGAAACTGTTGGAAGAATAGATACATGGTCATTCGAGGACTGAATTTGGAGTTCAGAAGCTTTAAAAATTTCTTGTACCCATTCACTTCTTGTTTCATACACTCTTTCTATGCACTATTGTTAAATGATTCCTGAGCATTAGGAAGGAAGAGAAGCATGATATATATGTTCTTTTTATTCCTGAATACTCTGCAGCTTCTTATTCCCTGGTACTTGTTCAGTTGTGGCTTTTTGTGCTAATTGTGAACTACTATAAATAGAAGTTCTTCAGATAAGGGTTGAGTGATGCATTATGCATATAACGATAGTTCATTAGAAGTTGGTTTAATGCTATATTCATTTAGTAAAATAATAGTACTAGGTTCTCCCCTAGGTCCTATGACTACATAGCCATGAGTTCTTTGCTTATGATGCCAATTATGGATTTCATCTCTTCGAATCGTCCTTAAATCTTAATGAAATATTTTTCATTTCTTCTTTCTGTGGGATAATGCTCTCTTACACTGTACAGATTTATCACTTGGCCATGCATGGTGGTGATACCATTAATCCCAGCACTCAGGAGGCAAAGGCAAGTGAATATCTGTGAACTCAAGACCAGCCTGGTCTATAAGAGCTAGTTCCAGGACAAGCTCCAAAGCTACAGAGAAACCTTATCTAAAAAAAAAAAATTACTTGTATTTGTTTTAGAAAATGCTGAATCACCATAGCTTGGCAGGAAATATAAATGGGGTAACCAGACTAGGATAATTCTGGAAAGAGGAAAAGCCGAGAGTCAGTAACCAACCAGACACAGAGGAAGCAAGATGAAAATGCCTTACTGAGAAAAGGTACCATAAACATAGACAAGAGTTATGGGTTAATTTAAGTTGTAGGAGGTAGCTAGCAATAAACCTGAACAATAGGACAAACAGTTTATAATTAATAAAAGCCTCTATGTGTTTATTTGGGACTGAATTGCTGTGGGTTTGGGAGGGACAGAAACTTTCACCAACAACTTCTGTGATGTTCTTGGTGGCTATTACATATAAAACACACTTTATTGATATGAAAATCTAACATTCACAAATAAGAAAATTATAAAATTTGTTTATCTATGTCCATGTTTCCTCACTCAGAGTGAGTTTTTCTGACTCTATGCATTTATATACAAAATCCATTTATCTTAATAGCCTAATATGTAAATATATCACATATATTCAAACACTTAGACATCAATGCTGTTTCAACTGTCTATTATGAATAGAGTGAAAATTAGCATTCCTGAGAATGTTTCTGTAGTAGGATGTGATGTACTTTGAGTATGGAACAAATAGACATATAGATTCATCATGTTGTGAGCTTAGTATCAACTTTGGTAGATAGCTTCCACAGTGATTTTACAATTGCTATATGAGTCTGTATTCTAGTTTTAATGAATGAATGTCAAACCCAGATTTGTAGTCTCTCTTTTTTTCTTTCTTCCGTCCTTTTTTCTCTTTCTTTCTTTCTCTGTCTCTCTCTTTCTTTCTTTCATTCTACCATCCTTCCTTTAAATCTCACTTATTCTGACTTAGATGAAATCAAGTTTCAAAATACTTATAATTTAATTTCCCTAATGACTCAGGGAAAATAAATTTTCAAATTATATTCCATCTTTTGAGAATATTTGCTTAGATCTATGGTGCAACTCTAATTGGGTTAGTTTTTCTGGACAGAGCAGGACAAAGATTGTGACAACAAATACAAAAGTTGTTCAACATCAAAGAAGACAAAGCTCAAGCATGGAAAAGTAATATGACTACATAAAAGACAATTTGTGGTTGTTATCTGTTGGAAAATAAGTGGGGGTAAGTTCTCTCTAAGGCTGTAACATCAGGAAGAGTTGGAAGGAGTGTGAATATTCTTAAAATGTATGAATTCTTAAAGAATAATTTTGAGACAAGATTTCTATGTGTAGCTTTGGTGCCTGTCCTGGAACTAGTCCCTGTAGAACAGGCTGGCCTCTAACTCACAGAGATCCACCTTTTTCTGCCTCCTGAGTGCTGGGATTAAAGGCATGCACCACCTCCACCCAGTTACATTTTGCTTTTTACTATAACTGTTTCCTAGTTCTCCACAATTGAAGTGGAAGTAAGCAAATTATTTTTGATATTTTGATTATTATTAAAGGATTTTGGTAATTTGTAACATATAAAGAACTAGCAACTCATGGAACTTTTTACAAGTCTGTGGGACTTGTAAAAGTTGGTTCTCACAGTGGCTACACAAGTGTGTATGCCCATCAGCAATGGAGCAATGCTCCACGTCCTCCTCAGCATGTACTGTCACTTGCGTTATTAATTTAAGTCATTCTGGTTGGTAAAAGATAAAATCTCAAAGTAGCTTTGAACTGCATTTCCTTGATGCCTAAGTTTTTGAACACTTCTGCCTTTTCAGTCATTTTAGACTCCTCTCTTCAGAATTATTTATTTAGGTCTATACCCATTTTTAAATTAGATTATTTGTTTTTTACATTAATTTCTGGAGTTCTTTATGCATTTTGGATATTACTCCTCTATTGGATGTGGAAATAGTGAAGATCTTTTCCCATTCTGTGTCCGCTGCTTTTTCTGATTGATGGTGTCCTTTGTCTACAGTAACTTTTCAGTTTCATGAGATCCCACGTGTTAACTGTTGATCTGAGTGCCTGCACTATTGGTGTATGTTCACAAAGTTTTCACCAGTGTCAGTGTGTTCAAGGCTATTCCCATCTTTCTCTTATATGGGGTTCAAGGTATCTGATTTTATGCTGAGGTCTTTGATCCACTTGGATTGAGCTTTGTATAGAGTCATAAATGTGGATCAATCTTTATTCTTCTTCATGAAGACATTTTGACAAACTCCATTTGTTTAAAATGCTGTCTTATTTTCCAGAGTGTATTTCTGGTTTCTTAATTAAAAAAAGTACTCATGTGTCAATAGGCATGTGGATTTCTGATCAATATGTATCATTTTCCCCCCTAAAATCATGTGACTTTTACTATTATACCTGTATAATACAACTTAAAATCAAATGTTTATACCTTCAGTTGTTCTTTTAATGGTCACAATTGTTTTAGCTATTCTGTTTGTCTTTTCCAAGTTTAAAATTGTCCTTTCAGAGTCTGTAAACTATCCTACATTTGCAACATGCCTACTATAATAAACGGTAGAAATAATATTAATATCTTAACTCTTAACATTTTCAGGACATGTGATATAGTTTGGACTCAAATCAAAGTGTATCGCTAGATTTGTCACCTCAACTCTGTGAAGGGAAATAAATTATAGGTAGTGGTAACAGATGAATGGCTTGACAAAGCATTTTGAAGATATATTTGGCAAAGAAGCATAAAACTTTTCATTGATTTGATTACTACCATGCTGAACCTCATACTGCACATAATTTATCTTAGTATATGTTGTTTTCTATGTACTATGAAGTAAATGAAGTTTCAGTAATAATTTTGAAAAAAATCACTGTCAGGTGTAATTAGTCCTCTAATCTATATGCTAACTAATTCTTATGACTCTTATTAAACTTCAGATATTTATAGACAATTATAAATTTTACAAAGTATTCTAGAACGATATGTGAAATTCTATAGTAAACAACAAGAAATTATTTTTCATTTTAACAGCATGTTTAATGTATATTTTTCTTCATTTCTTTTTTTTTCTTAGTATGTCTAAAACCTATTTCTGGGAAGATGACATTTTTTATGAGAAATGTATAAAACTTTTCAATGAAGGAAAGGTAGAATAAAATCTAATAAATACCAAAGTCTAGATGTACTTCATGGCTAAGTTCCTTTGCCCTGCTCTACAGGAAGCCTTTGGTGTCACTCTGATGGAAACCTTCTGTCACCTCACCTATATTATTCATTTTCCCCTGGCTTTCAGCTATAGATTATAGGGGAATTTGCTGGAAACTGAACCAGTGAAATATGCTTGGTTATGGTTGGCTCATTCTTTTTCTTCTCATATCTTCTACAATTCATGAGATGCCTTTTGAATTTTGTAAAGCAGTTTGCACATCAGTTGGAAGTCAGCAAAAATTTAACATTAATGAGTTCATTTCCAGAAAAATCGACTTATTACTTTCAGTGTTATAAGTTAGCAGTTTTGTATGCATTTTCTCTACACGTTTATATAGATATATTCTTAGCAAGCACATATGCAAATAATGAGACTGGTATGATTGTCATGTTTTAAAAAGCAATTAATTCCAAGTAAGATGAATAATAAATCAATAACACAGTAATTTTAGCAAACTAGTTTGTATATTATATGAGAAGATAAATAATTCTATTATGCTGTGAAAAGGAATTTATGAATAACTGGTAGTCTCAATTTTATGAAAATAATCAAATATTCAATATAAGCAAATATAAATATGTCTTACAAAAATATCACATAATTGTGTACATATTAAACATATTTAGATAAATATACATAAGTTTCTGAAGGCAAATTTACATATAAAATAATTATAATGTTAATCATCAATGTTATAGAAATTGTAATTTATTTGTATGAATTAATAAAGTAGAATACCAATAAGAATTTCTTCCTAAAGAAATTATAAAGACTAAAAGTTTCTGATTTTCAGTGATGTGGTTAAAAGAATGAGTAATCATAGTAATACAGGTTAAAAAGGAGGAGAGAATGCTAGAGAGTCACATTTGGTATTGAACTATATGCATACTATTGGAAAATTTTAAAAGAGATGTTGTATTTCTGAACAAACACTTCATCAATGGAGATATACAACTGACATATAAACAAATCAAAAAAGGATTGAGATCAACAGACGTTGGAAAATAGAAATTAAAAGTCCAATGATATCCAAGCACACTATTATAAATATATAATCATAGCAGTTTGGAAGATGACACAGGAGGATCATTAGTTTAGGATCAGCCATGTTTACCTAGAAATTCACAAGAATATAAACTAACTACAATTTTTTTATATTGATGAATCATAAATTATAAAAAGTCTGGCTTGATCTGTTTGTGTGTCCCCTGGCAGTAAGACCAGAATTTATCCCTGGTTCATGAAGTGGCTTTTTGGAGCCCATTCCCTGTGGCAGGATACCTTGCTCACTCCCAAAGTGGGGGGCAGACTAGGTCATGCCTCAACTTGATATACCAGGCTCAGTTGGCTACACATGCGAGGCCCTACACCTTACTGGGGATAGGAGGAGGTAGAGGAGGTAGCAGGAGGAGGAGAGGAAGGGGGAATTGTGGTTTCTATGAAAATAAATAAAAAATTTAATTTAAAATAAATAAATAAGTTTTGTTGAATTCAAAAAAATTATACAATCTCTTCAAAGATAATCTTGCAGTTATAGAGAAAGAAAATGTACATTTGTTTATCTACATGCAATTTACCATTTGATTTCTTGGTAATTACCCAACAGAAATTATGCCATATGTTTAGGTTCTTAAAAAATGCTAATATGTTAATGAAGAGCTTTATACTGTAATGGTCAAGCACTTTATACTGTTTAAGTGCTCATCAATATGTGATAAATAAACAAACTCAAACAATTTTTGTTCCATTGTTCTTTTTTTATTTCTATTTGAATTTGTCATTTTGAAATAGGGTATGCCTGGACAGGCTAATTTGCTCCCAAACTAGGATTTCTCCCACTTTATCTTGTCAAATGCCAGAAGTAAAGATTTGAGTTACATCACCCAGTTCATAAATGATTAATGTACATAACAGTCAAGTTGAATCACATAGTAGGTCAGATCACAGTGTCAGCTTTATGGCCTTTAGATTTGGGGTGACTTTCTGGAAGGAGTTTTTGAGGCAGCACAATCTATAAGGATTATTTTGTCCTCTCCTGAAAAACAAACGTATCAACCTTCATGAGGCTCCTCAGTAGTTGCCAAAGAAAAAGTAAAAATAAAAATAGAAACCTTACTCATAAGCTATTGCGCAAAATCAAAAGTAGAGCCATTATTTAAGCTTCTCACTAGGTTCATGATACCTTATTTAGATTATTCGATTTTATTCACAAAAAGCCCCTTTAAGCTTTGTGCTTAAGGAAAAGGAAGAAAAAAATTCATTCATAGAAAGACAGGTTAAAATTAAGAAGAAAGACATCCTTCTACAAGTTAACTAGGCACCATGAAGTCAGAACATGGCAGTGACATAAAGGCTTCAAACAGGGGTGTGAATATAACAATACAGTTGACGCTGGAGGTGTTTGATTTAAAACAACAACAACAACAAAGTCTTGTATTAAGCAAGCATCAGTATAATATCTTGAGAATAAAGAAATGCAAACAACGTAGAAGAATTATGTATTCTTAATATCAGAAATGACCTCATTTGAAAGTTTCAGATTCAACTGTAGTATTCACATTTGTCTTTATAAACATTACATAGGTAACTCTGTACAGTTTCTGACATAGGGCTACAAAAATAAAGTACATTCTATGTGCAATGCAAAATTTGAAATACTATAATTTATTAATTCATATTTATATTATTGAATGAAATATAGATTAAAACACTGCCTTGTTATACATCATGTGTCCATTAGTCCTTTATCACATCACTTAATCACTCATTCTGATGGGAATACTGAACATACTAGCCATCTTGAATAAAGCCATTTCAGAAAGACATCTTTCATTACTGCAAAGAGGTATACAATTAGTCTAAATGTTCCAATTAATGCCATGAAAATGTCACAACATTGTAAAACTAAATTATTCGAGTTATAAATATTAGCTTTCAATGTGTCCTTTACTCATACAATCCATGTCAAGTGTTGAGCTCTTATCCTGTTAGACAAACACAATTTACTTAGAGAAGAAAATGTTGCAACATTTTTAGATTCATGAAATTTGAGCACACTTAAAATTCTACCATTGTTGCCAAAGTGAAAAGTTCTTTGTCAAGCATTGTATGAGGTCACCTCTTAATTACAAATAGCGAGACATATAATAGGATTTCTTATTCACATGTCACTGGCTTAGCTGAAAGGAAACTACGCTAGAGCTCTCTCAGTTTTGATAATCATCAATTTTACAAAGTGAAACTTCCTGTGTTGCAAAGAATATTCCCTGCAGCAGGCTACCTTGCTTTGCTTTCTTTATGGTTACGGATTGTAATTTGGACAAGATACCCTCAGGGTGATTTACACATCATCAGTAGTTAGTGCCGATTTCTGAGTGAAGTACTACAAACTCCAGCATAGCTCAGCAGAAAACACGAAAAAATACACTCCACTATGAAAAAAGTTTTGCTGCCTCAACATAATGATGATAGAAATCAAATGGGGGTAAATGATTAAATATGCCCTGTTTCATCTTCCTCGTCAATTTTCCTCCTATGGAGACTTCTTTACATGGCTTGAATATTTGATTGTATTTAATACCTCCCTCAGCATCAAAACTCTTACTAGTTTTTCTTAGTTTTTTTTCCTATTATATTTGAGTGTTTTAAGACAATTTTACAAAAAAAAACATAGCACATTGAAGAATGTTGCTAGACAAGCTTGAGCAAATATATACAAACGTGTAAAATCATACAGTCCATGGCAAAGTGGAATAGTGTCCATCCTGTTTTTGTCTACTTATATTTTAAGTTCAGAATTGAGTACTCTTAATGTACTATTATATCACATGAATCACTGTCACTTCTCAGACTCAAAAAATAAAATCAGAAGAACACAAAAATCTTCACCTGTATAATTTCTGTTTCTGAAAGGTCTGTGAAACTTATATCAGAAAGGTTCCTTCTTATATCGAAGTAAAGGAAATGTTTTCCTCCCCTACAGCATTCATCATCTGCCGATAGTTCCTCAGAAGAGAATCCAGCCTTGTGAACTCTTCCTTTCTAGATTAATTCTTTGTCCAGGTAACTAACTCACCTGCCTTTGCCTTGCATACCTCACTATTTAATGCTTTATCTACTCCAGTAGATTGTTTGGACCCTCCTCACCTGCAACTCTGTGTGGGTATGTGTTTATCAATGTAAGTTCATTGTCTATGTCCATGCTTAAATCTATGTTGCATGCATGTATGCTTGTTTGCATGTGCTTAGATAAACGATTATTGTGTGAGGGTATATGTGCCTATGTATTCCTGGGTATAGAGGTTCAAACCTGACATGGAAGTCTTCCTGTATATTTTTCTACTTTATTCATTGATGTAGGTTCTGTGAGACAGGGTCTCTCCTTTGAACTCAGAACTCCTGGTATGGCTATTCTACCTAGACTTGAGGCTCAATGATTCCACAGTCTCTTCCTTCAGAGGACTGCAATTATAAGTTAGACATCTTCTTCATGGGGCAATTTTGTGTGTGCTTGGGATCTAACTTGTGGATACCATACTTGTGTGCTAAGGGTTATATCAAATAACCCATCTTCCCAGTTCCAAGGTCTACTATTTTCAAGATTTTCCCTGTGTCAGGTAAAAATTACAATTTATAAATGTATACAATGTTTCCTGTTGAAATTTCTTATATAACTTAGGTGTTTGGGCCCAACTTAATTTTAAAGAAAGAGAGAGGGAGAGGAAAAGTAAGAGGAAAAGAGAGAACAAGAGAGTACAGAACTTAGTATGCCTTCCGTAGTTTACCCTTCATGGTTATTTTCTAGTTTCTACATAAATCTCATCCCCTACCCATGCTGCCACCTGACACATAAGTAGTAGTAGGAACAGCTCCTCCACCTGCCTCAGGTGTTGGGAGGTTAGATTATGCTACAAAATTATATATTCATACAATTTTGCAAATTCATTTCTTCTAGAATATGGAAATTGCACATGCAAAATTCATTACAAAAATAATAAGCCATTCTAAACAATTAGACTATTTTGCACTTTCATAGGAGTGTGGTCATTCATATTAATTATGGTACACAATGTACTTGATATTAATTCTTTTAAGTACAGGGAGTGTTTAATGGCTGACCCTGGGGATTATGCTTCACATTTATAATAGACAATGATAATGAACTTTTTCAATCATATGGTGATCATGGATGTTGCAAGGAATAAACTATTGTTGATGATGCTTTCCTGCTTCAAAACTTTTCCCAGATCTTCCCCATTCCTGTAACCATACAGCTCTCTCTCTTTCTCTGTCCATCAAACACACAGTCTCTCTATCAAAACAACAACAAAGTAAACAAACAACAACCACAAAAAGAAAGGAAGAAAGAAGGAAAAGAAAGAAAGAAAGGAAGGAAGGAAGGAAGGAAGGAAGAAAGAAAGAAAGGGAATCAGAGCAAACAACAACAAAAAATAGTAAAACATAAACCAGCCGAACAACAACAAAAATAAAAGGGCACCAACAAAACACAGATTTCATTTTATATTGACTAATAACTGCTGGACATGGGACCTGACCTGGAGTATTATTGATAGACACAGTGACACTACATTGAAGAAAGCTGATTTTTCTGTTGTCAGTGAGCATCACTTACAAATAGCTTCTTAATTAGAAACAGGAACTTACACTTATATTTTAACTGACTATTAATTTAAAAATCATCAACACTCGTCTTTGTAAGTACTAAATACTTTATATTTAGATAATCAATAGTATGCTCTTTATTTCCTAATTTTTGTCTTGTGAGAAAATGATAATTTAAAAATATTTTAGATTTCTGTGGCATGGAAGGAAGCAACAACTGTTCTTCCTGCAATACCTATGTTCAGTTTTATTTCTATAACTGTGACAGGATGAAGAATTCCTCCTCCTCACTCCCATTAGTGTGCTCTGTCTCTCTCTGCAGCACATATCCGAACTCGTAGGATCTTGTGATTTGTAAATACTTTCTCATTTTTGAATTACCCCTGTGTTTCTACTGTCTTTGTCCTATTGCACAGTTAATGCCATGTGCTCTAAAGATATCTATTCTCACAGCAAAACATTCTGACCTTCCAGTAACAAAGGCATGAAAATAGTTTTTGACAATTTTTCCACTGTGTTTGCCCAATTTTCCAGTTCATTCTAGTTTAAGAGTAAGTCTAGGTTAAAGTTTTCTGTCATGCCCATATGCAAAATAAGGCAGCTTTCTATGAAGTATGGAAATTTACAAATAAACATATTTTCTTCACTATTCCATTATAAGTTTAAGTACTTCAATTCAGAAATTTATACAATAACTTCATTAACTCTGTAGCACCCTACTTACCATTATTATAATTCATTAGCATGCTAATACATTCTCACACAAAATGCACTTTTCCTATATATGACTTTATTTTTTGAACACAAAAACTGGTACTTTAAGTATTTTCCTATGAACATTGCATCATGCTTGAATTGTCAGGACAATTTTACTCATAAATTATAACATAATACATTTACTAAACAATAAGTGGGCTTACTATTACAGGAGTAACACCTAAATAAATTACTTACATGTCATCAAAAATGCAAAAGCAAAGTATTCTCCTCAAGAGAATGGAAGATTATAATTATACTTATAGTGATAATTATAATTATAAGACATTTCCTTAAATAATTAGTGAGTAGTTGAGATTTATAGTTTTCCTGCCACCATATTTCCTTATTTGGTTTTAAGTAGTACTTATAGATATCTATTTTTCTACCACATTGCCAAGACTCATTTGTTAAGATATTGATAATTAAGCCTCTGTTGTATTTAATAAAGGTACTGAATTTGGCTTGTTTATATTTGTAGCAACCATAAAAATGATGATGAAATTACATCAACCTTAATATCTAAGGTAAGCTAAATATACACTGAAATGATTTTTTCTTTATTCTCCAAATGCCCATTAGTCTTGTCCTGTTGCAGCTGTGGAACCTTAATATTCTAATACAGTCAACCTGGAGTCAATCATCTCTTTAACAAAGACAGTAAATAATCAGTGAGAACCTTCACAATGAAATGCAGGCTATCTTCTGGAATTTTAATGTCAGTCTTCATTATTCTAAGGAATATGAAAATTTAGTGTTCCCTTCTTAAGTAGAGTGGATGAGTATATCCGCATGTAATGGCGATAAATGTGGCATCTGAAGATAAACGGCAGTGCATCATGAATATGTTGCCTGACATTGCTAACCTCTAAAACTCAGTGGCTCTGACTACAGGTACACTTCTTCAGAGTATTTTAGTAACTATTCTGTCAGTAACTGGTTATATACCTTAATGAACTAACAATATTGAATAATTAATTATATGCCACTTGTTTATTATAATTAATGTTATGAAACCCTTATGATGTTGCTGTCTAAAATTTTTATAATAAAAATACCACAGGGGCATCTTTTGATTAGTGAATAATGCAATGTGATGAGAGTGTCATCCCTGGACTGATGGTCTCAGATGCTATACGAAAGTAGGCTTAGCAATTCATGTGAAACAAGCCAGGAAGCAATACTTTTCCATGGTTCCTGTTTCCAGGTTCCTGCATTGACTTCCCTGAGTGATGGACTATGACCTGAGAATCATAAGATTTTGAAATAGACCCATTCTTCTGCATGTTGTGTTAGGTCATGGTGTTTTCATAAAATTCCTAAGATAGAGATTGTTGCCAAGCTCTGGGGTATTGCTGTCACAGACCTGACTGTGTGCTGTTAGGAGGATAATGTTGGAAAGCCAGTGAGTGCTCAGAGCTCAGTGGACTGTTTAACAGGAGCTTGCAAGATTAGAATCCTGAGAGTAACGTAGATGATGGACCTGCAAGTCATGGTACTGACATATAAACAGGCATATTAATCAATGAAATAGAATTTAGGACATACATGTATGTAAAAAATGGAAAGACAGTCTACACAATGGAAAAAAATGCTAGCTCATCTTCTGACAGGAAATTATTATCTAGAATACAAGATCCTCCTGGAAATCGGAAGCCAACAAGATCGCCAGGCAAAAGTTGGAAGCACGGGGGGTGGGGATAGAAGTAGGGGTAGGGGTGGGGGAAGGGGAGAGGGGGAAGGAGAAAGGAGAGGGGGAAGGACTGGGGAGAGCTTGGGGGAGTGGGAGGGTAGAGATGGAGGAAAGGTGGATATTGGAGAAGGGAATAAGATATCTACATTAAGGGAGTCATTTTGGGACTGGCAAGATACGTGACTCTAGAGGGGATCCCAGGTGTCCACGGGGATGTCCCCAACTAGGTACTTGGGCAGCAGAGGAGACCCACATTCACATCAGAGCAATGGACTGAGCTCCCAAGGTCCAGTCGAAGAGCAGAAGGTGGGAGAAGATAAGCAAGAAAGTTAGGACCATGAGGGGCTGGTCCACCCACTGAGACAGTGTGCCTGAACTAATGGGAGCTCACCAAATCCAGCTGGACTGGGACTGAACGAGCATATGATCAAACCAGACTCTCTGAATGTGGCTGCCAATGGGGGCAGACTGAGAAGCCATCAACAATGACACTGGGACCTATCTCTTCTGCATGTATTATTTTTTTGGGAACCTAATCTATTTGGATGCACACTTTCCTAGGCCGGGATGGAGGGGGGAGGGCCTTGCACTTCCCACAGGGCAGGGTACCATGCCATCTTTTAAGGAAGCAGGAGGAGGGAGGAGGGGGGAGTGGGAGGGGACTGGGAGAAGGGGAGGATATGTAAATTTTGAATGAAAAAAAAATGAAAGAATATGGGAAAAAAATAAAAAAAGAAGTATTGAGCTGGAGATGGCTATGTGGTTAAGAGCACACTCTCCTGCTCTTGAGTCTGGTCTGCAGTACCTAATTTGAGTCTGCATGCAACTTGCATATCCATATTTAATCTATCACTATTCACAGACAGACAAACTATATAATGAGTCTATGTGTCTATCAACAGAAGAATAAGTAAAATATCCTATGTAAGATCAATGTAGTTCCATCTGACCCCAAAGAATAGTGAAACTATGTCCTATACAGGAAAAATGATTGGAACTAGAGACGACGTTACCATGGTAAGCAAAATAAAGCAGACTTAGAAAGCAAAACGAAACAAAAACAAATGTACCTAAGAAGCAAGGACACAAATAAATTACCATAAATATTTTCACATTAGAGAATTCTGTCTTTAATATGCTCTTTCATATAGCAACTCTATTCAGTTGATATTCCTTCAACTCTATGGAATATTCTCTGTAAAATGAAACTGAACAACAAAAGAATGCACATTGAGGTATAGTCCCAGTATCTCAATTAAATTTTATCAAAATTTTCACAGAGATTTTTGAAGAACACTGTTAATATATATTTTCAAATATTTTGGTAATCACTGGGGACTGTATTATCACAATATTGTTTTTATAACAAAAAGGCGGAAACAAATAAGTCATGTATATGCAACATAAGCATTTTAACTCCACTAGAAGCAACAAAATGCATTATTTTAGATTAGCACATTATTAGCAATTAAGTTAATTTGAAATTGAATTATTTCAAATGTGTGATAATCTGAAATTATGTAATATACAATATTATTTTGCAAAATTGTGTCTCCTCCTAAGTGTTAAAAAATGACTCCAATATTCCATGTTTTTTATAGAATGAAAATGTATCATTTACTTCTTAAAAATAAGTTCAGAATAAAATTTACCACCAAACCATAGTTACTTGTCTTTGTTATCCTAAGAGTAAAATATAATAACTTTTTTTAGCTTAAGACTACACCCTATATATTCTCCTATCAGAAATTACACATCTTCTAGTATTCAAATTTAGTATAAATTAAATAGGTGAAGCTCTGCTTGTAATCAATTAATAATTTCTACTTAGATGTACTTTAAAGTATATAAATTTGATAAGGTATTTTCTGTTAAAAGTTCTATTTATATTTACTATGCACATCTATACTAATATTAAATTTTATTTCAAAAGATATTTTTTAAATAGTACCATGGATTTGACTTGAATCATAAAAGCCAAGAAATTCAAAGTTACTTTCATATTAGATTTTGTTATAATCCACTTTTAAATTTTTAAAAATGTTTTTAAAGATGTGCAAAATTTTCTTTCTAATGCTCCCTAGTGAGGTCTGCCTTGATGCTCATTAAAGTTTTAGAGAATGTGAGTAAGACTTTGTCTTTTTGTTAACGCTTTGTGCCTGGCTAACTTGAAACTGAATCATCTGTAAATGAACTGTTTTTACAGTCAGTAATATTCAATCTATTCTTACTATGTTGGTGCTTAGTTCTGGAGATAAAGAGACAATCAGTTTACCCTGACTAAAAGCTTTCTATGCTATGGTGAGGAAGACAAACAGTGTAACTTCCAAAGGTAATTGCTGTTGATAAATATTTGGCAAGAGATGCATATCTTTAGATGAACAGAAAAATAATGCTTCATTAAATGTGAGAACCATTTGGAGCAATATTTTAAAATTTTAATATTCTTCCTGTAAAAGAAAGAAATAAAGACGCAAATAGAAAAGACAACAATATTAAAACTATTTGTCTGATGGAAGAAAAGCAGAGGAAACACAGAACATGCTTGTAGCACGAGCACTCACCGGCTCCAGGCCCCATATTTGCAAAGGCAGCTCTCATACCTTTCACTGCTGTGTAATGGTCCAGAGAGACTTCTTCCAGATTTCAACCTCTAGTCCCATTTTTCTTTCTTTCTTGTTTTAATTAGTAGAATGGGAATTTCATATAATGAGTGTTTAATCTACTCTTCCATCCTCAATGCTTCTCAGATCCACCAAAATCCCTCCCTACTAATATTTCTGCCCTTTACTTTTCTTCTATATTTTTTCCCCATCAATACCAATTTGTGCTAAGCAAATAACTTTGAGCCGTGGTTTTCCATGGAAGTATAGGTGACTTTTTCAGAATTACACTACTAGAGAAAACTGACCCTTCCTCCACTAGCAGTCATGAATTTCTAATAGCTAATTACCCAGGGGCAGATTGATGCCCAGTGTGGGGCACAATCCCATAAAATCTTCAATAAGTGTAAAAAAATAAAAAAAAAATAAAAAAACAGGGATTCTAGACCCACAGAAATGGGAGCCAAGCACAGCTTTTTTGGTAGCCTCATGTTTTGCTTTTTTTTTCCAGATAGGCTCTGTTTGCTGGCCACGAGCATAAACACAGCTCCTTTAAGAAGGGTTTCTGGTTGGTACTGGCACTGTGAATAGTTCTGGCCCTTTTGAGAGGTCCAGTTACAGAACACTTAAATAGGGTTTTTGAGCAGAGTGCTATAGGTTGCTTAATGGCAACATAGACTCATTGATTCCCTGGAGCAGGTGCACTGACCATGGCTCACAGAGGCAGTTAATGTACCTCCGCCATATTAAAACGCAAAGAGAGGTGAGCGAGCATCCAGGGCTGTTGCAAACACACTGATTATCATTTTAAAATGCTACCTGTCAGAAAAGGACATCAGATACACAAGAGGACAGATTCAGACCTAAAAGACCACTAAATGAGACACACTGTCTTTAAAAATGTACGTAAGCTTGGGAGGAGAGGAAAAAGAGTATAGACAGTTAAAAAAGAAGTAAAGTCTTTAAAGATACAGTGAATTAATTTAAAAGAGTACAGACAGTCACTGATTTAAAAAGTAAAGAAAAAAGGCACATAAAGATGGAAAATATGTGTATTTTGATAATATGAGTCTGGATTATGTATTTTTATTGAGCTCTACATTTTTCTCTGTTCCCCTCCCTGTGTCTCCCCTTCCTTGCTCAGCCCTCTCCCTAGATCCCCATGCTCCCAATCTACTCAGGAAATCTTGTCTTTTTCTACTTCTTATATAGATTAGATCTATGCAAGTCTTTCTTAGTGTCCTCATTGTTGTCTAAATTCTCTGGGATTGTGGTTTGTAGGCTGATTTTCTTTGCTTTATGTTTAAAAGACACCTATGAGTGAGTACATGTGATAATTGTCTTTCTTTTCTGGGCTACCTCACTCAGAAAAATGTTTTCTAGCTCCATCCATTTTCCTGCAAAATTCAAGATGTCGTTATTTTTTTTCTGCTGTGTAATACTCCATTGTGTAAATGTACCACATTTTCCTTATCCATTCTTTAGTCGAGGAGCATTTAGGTTGTTTCCAGATTCTGGCTATGACAAACAATGCTGCTGTGAACATAGTCCTTGTGGCACGATTGAGTATCCTTTGGATATATACCCAAAAGTGGTATTATTGGGTCCTGTGGAAGGTTGTTTCCTACTTTTTTAAGAAATCGCCACACTGACATCCAAAGGGGCTGTACCAGCTTGCATTTCTATCAGCAATGCAGAAGTGTTGCCTTTTCCGCACAACCTCTCCAGCATAAGTTTTCATCAGTGTTTTTAATCTTGGCCATTCTTACAGGTATAAGATGGAATCACAGAGTTGTTTTGATTTGCATTTCTCTGATGACTAGGGATGTTGAACATTTTCTTTTGTGTCTTTTGGCCATTTTAGATTCCTCTGATGAGAGTTCTCTGTTTTGGTCTGTATTCCATTCATTAATAGATTATTTCTTCTTTTGATGACCAATTTCTTGAGTTCTTTGTATATTTTGGAGATCAAACCTCTGTCTGATGTGGGGATAGTGAAGATCTTTTCCCATTCTGTAGGCTGTTGTTTTGTCTTGTTGACTGTATCCTTTGCTTTACAGAAGATTTTCAGTTTCAGGAAGTCCCATTTATTAATTGTTTCTCTCAGTGTCTGTGCTGCTGGGGTTATATTTAGGAAGTGGTCTCCCGTGCCAATGCGTTCAAGTGTACTTCCCACTTTCTCTTCTATAAGGTTCAGTGTGGCTGGCTTTATGTTGATGTCAGTGATCCATTTGGACTTGAGTTTTGTGCATGGTGATAGATATGAGTCTATTTTCATTCTTCTACGTGTTGATATCCAGTTATGCTAGCACCATTTGTAAAACATGATTTCTTTTTTCCATTTGATATTTTTTTGCTTCTTTGTTGAAAATCAGGTGCTCAAGGATGTGTGGGTTAATATCTGGGTCTTCTATTCAGTTTCATTGTTCCTCCTGTCAGTTCTAATGCCAATACCAGGCTGTTTTAAGTACCATAACTCTGTAGGAGAGTTTGAAGTTAGGGATTGTGATGTCTTAAGAATTTCTTTTATTGTATAGGATTGTTTTGGCTATTTTGGGTTTTTTGCTTTTCCATATGAAGTTCGGTACCATTCTTTTGAGGTCTGTGAAGAATTCTGCTATGATTTTGAAATGCGTTTCTTTGAATCTGTGGTTTGCTTTTGGTAAATTGCCATTTTTACTATGTTAACTCTGAATACCCAAGAGCATGGGAGATCTTTCCACTTTCTGGTGTCTTCTTCAAATTCTTTCTTCAAAGATTTAAAGTTCTTGTCATACAATTCTTCCACTTGTTTGGTTAGAGTTACTCTGAGATATTTTATGCTATTTGTGGCTATTGTGAAGGGTGTTGTTTCTCTGATTTCTTACCCAGCCCTTTTATCATCTGTGTACAGGAGGGCTACTGATTTTTTTTTGAGTTAAACTTGTATCCTTCTACATTACTGAAAGTGTTTATGAGTTGTAGAAGTTCCTTGGTAAAATTTTTGGGTTCATTTATGTAAACTATCATATCATCAGCAAACAGTGAGTGTTTGACTTCTTTTTTGATTTGTATCTCCTTGATCTCCTTTTGGTGTCTTATTGCTCTAGCTAGGACCTCAAGAACTATACTAAATAGATATGGAGAGAGTGGACAACCTTGTCTTGTTCCTTATTCAGTAGAATCTCTGGGAGTTTCTCTCCATTTAGTTTGATGTTGGCTGTTGGCTTGCTGTATATTGCCTTAATTATGTTTAGGTATGTTCCTTGTATCCCTGCTCTCTCCAAGACCTTTATCATTAAGAGATGTTGTATTTTGTCAAAAGCTTTTTTGGCATCTAATGAGATGATCATATGGTTTTAATGGTCAACAAGACAAAATGACAGCCTAGAGAATGGTAAAAATCTTCACTAACCCCACATCAGACTGTGTCTGGCTTAGCATTGCACGCATCATGTGGATGTAGCCATAACTACTTCAATATATGCAGCTGCCCTTGTGTGTCTAAAAGACACTGTTTCATTGTAGCTACTCACTGCCTGTGGATCTTATACTTTTTCTCGCCAGTCTTTTATTAATGATCCTTGAGTGTTTAGAAATGAAATCTGGTATATATCTTTCATTGAGGGTTGAACATTGTGAAGTATTTTATTTGCTGCAAGTTGACCAGTTTTAAGTCTTTATGTTGATCATCTACTGAAGAAAAGTTTAGCTGATGAGAGTTAAAAGGTGTCTTAATATGTGGATATATTTAGGATTTAGTTCAATACTATTAGCATTTAACAGAATAATAGCAGTAGGTTTTCTTATAGGTTGTATGACTTGTCAAGTACTGGTTTTATGCATGGATTTTATCATATAGAGTGTGCCTTAAGTCTGACATGAAAATAGTTGATTACTCTCAGGACATTCAGGCCACTGTTACACCAGCAGATATGTCATTTTACTGTAGTTAACAGGTTGGAAGACTAGATAAAACTAATTATTACCTTTTCTCCTCCAGGAGTGTAGTATCACCTTCTATCACTATGGCATCTAATCATTAAGGTAACTCTTTCATGTCAATATCAGCTTGATTTCTATCTGTTATCTTGACTTGGTATCTTGATGTGTTGTCTTCAGCAATAGGGTCTTACTATCAAGTTCTGGAAGGTAACCAAGAAGATTGGCAATATCCTGTTAGATTTTGTTGTCTTTAGAAGACCATTGGCAACAACTACAAAATAAGTAGCTCATTCATAGGACTAGGTTTTTTATTTGTTAATCTTTTGTATCAGTTACCTCATTAAGGGTAACTCCATTTTAACTTCTTATGTTTATACAAAGATATATTTTAGAAAGATATAATAGTCAGTTTTGATGTGACTATTAAATAGAAGAATTTAGTGATATTGATCCATCCTATCCTTAGACTCTTTCACCCTAGTTTATCCCTTACTACACCATAGGTCCCTTTCAATCCTTTGAACGAGAACATTCTATCTGTTCTCGTTTTGAAATCTGTCCCCAGTGTTTATTTCTGCTCTATTCACAATAGTCAGGGAATGGAAATTACCCATATGTCCACCAATTTATTAATGGTAATGAAAATATTATGTCTATATTATGTATTTATATTACTATATAAAATAGTATATGTATGTTATATATGCAGAAAATGGATTATTTTTCAGCTTTTATAATTGTTTTATTCATACAAAAAACAATTCCCCCTCCTCCAAAAATTCTTCAATTGATGAACATCTGGGGAGTTTCCATTGTTTATCTATTGTGAATAGAGAAGGAATAAATAAGATGACAAATATCCCTCTAGTCATACATATAGATTTTGGGATCATGTCCAGAAGTGTAGATTATAGCTAATCATGTGGTAGGTTTATTTTAAGCTTGCTGATGAACCCTTATGGTGATTTCCATATCTTTCCAGTTGGAACAGATTTCTTATAATATTTATGTAAGAGACTTTTAACTATTTCTCTTTTGTTTTGAGATATAAATCTTTTCCCAACTTTTTTCCAGTTAGTAGTAGCCTTGTGCATTTCTCAGTAACCAGAGAGCCATTATTTTGCAGTGTAATTATATATTTTGTGAAGTTGATTAATAGAGTCTATTTCACAAACTCTGTGCAGAGGTAGAAGTCTAATTACAAATAATTTAATTGGCAAAATATAGCCTGCCCATTGACTAATTCCTTGTAGAGCACACTAAGTGACATTCTCAGTATCTTATCTTGTCTTTACAACTCTCGATGATTTGAGCAATGCAGCTCAGTTTGTTACTTCTATTAATTCTCTAAGGAGTATCTTATGTCTTTTTAATTTCATCTAATGGCTTTATTTTCTTGTCATTTATAATTCATAATTTCCTGAGGGAATGAGGATGACTAAATTAACTCAATAACTAGAGAGATGTAATGTTATTTCATAATACCTGGATTCATTGTTTAGTCCAAAAGACAAAGAAAGCACTTTTAGTATAAAACTAAAATTTGATATACAAAATATAAAAGACCTTTAGCTTTTTAGAATTCTTTATCTAAAATACATTATTACTTATCTTATGACAATCATGGCTGATACACTGCTTGTAATGAGTAAGAATTCTTCATAGTGAATGAATATATTCAATATCATATCCTCATTATATAGCTATAATAGTTAGGTATAGATAAGGTAAGTTATACCTGATTGAAAATTTAGAACAAAGAAAATTTATTTCTTAGACTGTTCCCATCAACTTTTGATATCATCTACTTATTAACATTTCTTCTAGACTCTTATGGTTAAAATCATTCCCTCCAGGAAAATTATGCAAATTTTTAACATTGTCATGAACTTCTGTGACTCTTTAAGGCCAGTTACAAGGTGCATAGTAATGGCAACATCCTGCTCCTGAGAACCCTGAATTTATGGTCAGACCTGAAACATCAAAGACTTTAGGGGTTAAACCAGATCCACTGTATATTTTAATAATACCCCCTGGATCACCCAGATCAGTGTCATAAGGGAAAAGTTTTAATAATATAATTGACATTTTATCTATTGCTATAAAAATTAAAACTAGAGGCAACCAGGAATAATTGGTATTAAAAAAGCAAGGAGAGCAGGTAGCACATATGTTCCTGGGATCAAGTACAGATTTTACAGCAAACTACCCATTCGTCTTGCCAAAAATTGGTTAAATTCTCCAAGGCCCTGACAAAAGGAGAACTTGTTTGGGATATGCTCAGACCTTGTACCCCAAAGAAGTCACACAGCTCCCAGCACGTAAAATTTCCAAATCTTAATTTAAAACTTTTATTTCTTACCAAAATTCCCCCATGCCATTCTCAGCCAAGTAATGTAAGACTTTCTTCTTTCTAACTTATTTCCTTGTGGTGAAAATATGTCCACTAAACATAACTTTATTACAGTAAACTCTTAAATTGATTGTCCCATTTTTATATTACAAACATGGAATTAATCACTAAAATAACATGCAATCTCAGATCTTTAACTTAATTACAAAAGGCAAAGCAATCTTTGTTTTGGCACAGCTTGAGGAAACTCAGGGTGAAAAAGAATATGCTACAGAAAAGGAAAAGGAAAGACCTTGGAAACTGCAAATGTTCTTAGAGCTGAGTTAAGCAAGGAAAGCTAAGAAACAATCTGATTGGTTCTCTGGTGAATAAGGAAGGACCAAAGACTTTTCTCTGATTCAAATACATGTTACTCATTTAAAATGAGACTGAGATTTAGTCCAAACTGTGATGCAAGCATAAATATAAATGTTAAACCCCATTTGGGAATTTGGCGTATAAGTGAATTTTACATGACAAGTCAACATTAGATTGAGTCTATTGTACATTCTTTATATCTCTATCATCTACTCAGTACCAACATTTTCAAAGGAGGAAAATATTGCTGTGTAATTTCAGATATCTGAAAGCAATACTCATGCATCAGGAAATCTGGGATGTCAGATCCTGATATCTTGGTGGCAGATTGCTAAATGAAGCAGTCATAGATCAGGGTGAGTCTAGAGACATACAAAGTGTTGTGTTCTTGAAGCAGGAATCCTAGGCACTAAAAGAGTTACTTTTCCTGGCTTCAGACTCTATACAGTAGTAGGATAAATAGAATTAGACAATTTCTTGGGGTGTATTTTTCCTCATTAAGATAGAGAACTTTGAAAATCAATGCAGCGTTTTAAGAAAGACGTCAGAATATATAAGAAATTAATAGCAAGAAAAAGTCAGCAATGAGAATGTAAAAATAACCTTATGGATAAGAAATGCAGCTCAGAAACAGGTTTTCTTTGTTAAGGAAAAATAAATGAATAGAAATGTTTAAAATTAAAAACACATTCAAAATTAAGTGAAGTTCAGTGGGCATTTCTTCATTGGACAACAACTAACAGTAGAAAAACAGAGATGGAAGGTAAAGTAAACATTGCAATTCAGATACTACTATTACTTTATCCAGCAAAGTTACCCTTTTAATTTGTGATGAATAAAAACCATTTCAAGAAAATCACAAATGAAACTATTGCCTTTAAATCAAGCTAGCATTTGTGATGAATCCTACAAGAATCTTAAAAAATATAGGAAGAAAAAAAGATAGGGTCAAAAATGAAATCACAGGAAATAAATGTTATGAAGAATAGATTAACAATAAAAAACAAAGATAAATAAAATAGCTCAATTTGGTAAAGCCACAAGATCTTCAGATAAAGAGAGTATGAAAATAATCAATCTGAATACAGGGGAAGGCCATATTAGGCATCCTCTCCACTGTTGCTTAGAGTCTTAGTTTGGGTCATCCTTGTGGGTTCCTGGACTTCCCTGGAATCAGATTGATGACTAAAATACTCAATCTTCATCATAGAACCTTCATCCAGCAACTGAGGGAAGCAAATACAGAGATCTCCAATGACATATTGGGCAGAATTACTGAGGACCAGTCCAAAATAGGTTGGAGTGACAATATGAGCAAAGCTGTCAAGACCATGATGGTGATACCCACAAAAACTGCTTATCTGAGCTAGTGAGAACTTACAGACTCTGGATTGATAGCCAGGAATCTGCAGAGGACAAAACTAGGTTCACTGGATGTGGGGGACAATGGGGCAGTCTGTGTGGCCACTGGCAGTGGGACCAGAATTTATCACTAGAGCTTGAACAGGCATCTAGGAGCACATTCTCTTTGGAGGGATACCATGCTCAGCATAGATAGATATAGGGGGAAGGTCCTTGGTCTTGTCTTGAAGTGAAGTGCCAGACTTTGTTGACTCCCCATGGGAAGTCTTAACCCTTTCTAAAGAGTGGATGCTGGTGGAGTGAGTGGGGGAATGGGTGAGCCCAGAGTAGAGGAGGCAGTGGGAATGGGGATAGCAATGTAAACTGTGAAAAGACTGTACAAAAAAATATTAATTTTGAAAAAGGAAAAAAAAGAAAATCAATCTATCAGACAATTAACCACAGACAAAATCATACGAAAAGAAAATTTAGCTAGATAGTACTGAAAATATTCTAGGTCTCAAAACAACAAATGAAGATTGGGTGGTTGCATAAAGAAGCAAGATCCATCTGATAATATTTTCATCAAGAGTCATACTTTATCATGAAATACACACACACAAAATGAAACTGATGTCAATATATCACATTAATAAAGTCACAAGGAACAGATATAGCTCTTTGATAAACCAAAGTAATATTAATGGCAAAATTAATCAAAATACATAAAACACAAAATGAATCAAATGAGGTAGCAATAAAAATAAGTAAAATAAACCTGTGATCTTAATCTTCAGGCTTCCAACTTCATAAAATGACACTGACAGATATGTAATGGCATAGTTCCTGATGTAATAGTGAGGATTTTGATTTTCTTTTGCATAAATGGATTATTCTGTTTAAAAACTGAACAAGGAGACTTCAGAATTCATTTGTAACATAAACCAAATGAACTAATCAGGTGTTCACATGAAATTAAAGAAAGCCATACATAATTATCATCAGCTCATTGAACTTTCACTAAAATAGATGGCAGTTTAGAATTTAAAGAAATTCTTTCATTTTTAAAATACTTTATTAGTTTTTGAGAATTTCATTTATGGGCACTGTGATAACATTTTCATCCAATCATGCCCATGAATCAAACTCAGATATGACATCTTTATTCCTAGATTCTAAATTAAAATCCTATGTAGACATGATGCTGAAGTGGTAAAATGATAAGGTAAAAGGGGTATGGAGATAAAAGGAAGAGGGAAAGAGGAATGACTCAAAAGTTAGCAAAGGCCTATTGCATGATATTTCTCATGCGGAACCTTCCAATGTCTGATTAGATTTAAATCTCACTCCATGACATGGAACCCACACCTAAAAATGATTGTGTGGCTTAGAACACTAGAATAGATATGACAGTGACTCTGGAAAAAAATACTACTGCTCTACAGAAACAACATATCTATTTCAAATGATTCTTAACATCATTCTTGAATGCTCATTAATTAGTCTTTGCCCAATCATCATCAGTGGAGTGTCTCCCTACAAGATGGGAACAAATAAAGATATACAAATTGGAAAATGGGCAGAATTTAAGTAATCTTGGAATACAGTAGGAAATGGGGTGTCTCGATCAAATTTTTCCTTATTAGATTCAGGGAATTCTGTGGAGGAGGAAACAGAAAGATTATAAGAGCAAACAGGGATGGAAAACACAAAAGAAACAAGGGCATCTAATCACTCAACACATGGATATACATTTGATATCACAGAGACTGTGACAGCATGCAGAGGTTCTACATATGTCTGGGACTGATGAGGTTCCAGAGAAGTGGACACAAGACTAAGCCCACTCCTACCCCATGAGCTTTGTCCAAATGATAACCATTTGCAAGGAAAGAATTAGTTTCCAATAGAGTGTCACTAAGTGTAAACACCACAATTAAATGAACACCATGACCTTGACAACAAAAAAATATCTGAGTGTACAGAAAATATACAGAATGAAAGAAAACTTTTGCATAATACTCATATGTTAAGAGATTTGGTATCCAGTATTTATAGTGAAAAACAACTATAGGACAAAACTATCTAACAAACAAAAAAACTCAATTTAAAATTAGATAGCAATATCTAATTGAGTTGTAGGTCATAGCTTTCCCATGGAAGTCTCCAAAGAGCCCAAGCTTTTACTAAGACGACAGATGTTCTCCACAAACTCACATCAATGTCACATTGCTGAAGGCGACACTTGCACAACTTATTATACTTGGAGAAGTTTAGCTGGTGTCCACAGAGAGCCTTCACCTCTTTTTTCTTGCATACATATACACAATGGAATGCTATGTACAATATCATAAATGCAAGCCTGTCATTTGTATGAATACAATTACAGATCATTTTTCTAGTAATTATCAATGGTATAGAAATAAAATCACATAATTCCACTTATATACATAATCTAAAAAGAATCATGTTTTAAACCCAGAGTTGAGATTGTTGAGATTGGAATCTGCTATATGTTGGGACTTGAACACTGTCAGTGAGCACTATGCTACAGTTATATGAAAAAATAAATTTCTACTCTCGTCCTTCACATTAGATTAAGTTCAGACTAAAACTATTTCAGATACATTTTCCATGAGATAGAATACTGACAATATTTTAATCACAAATAGTAAATAATAAGAAGGAAAAATGACAGCTATACTGATTGAAACATTATGCAATAAGTAAATATGTTAAAATTTAACACTGGAGTACACAACTGTGTGCAAATTTCATAGCAAGAAAAATATTAAAATGTAGAAAGAAAATGCATACAACATGTAAAGCCAATTGTTAAGAATTAATATTTAGCATTATTTTAAGACAAAATTTGCAGTAAAGAAATAATGTTTGTTTTCCAGAATTTGATTCACATTGCATCATTTCAAAAATATGAGAAGTGCTTTTAATTTTTTAGTTCAATTATATTCACACCTTCAGTATATCCCATACATTGACACTTTCTAATATCTACATTACCATATAAATCTTAATATTTAATATTTAATAATGTGACAAGTGTTTTTAATATAATTATAACTGTAATTATTATATTAAATCAGTTTCATTAAATTTTAATCATATAATCAGAAATAGTCAATATAATAGCTTAAATACTTAAGAATGTTCTTAGGAATATTTTTAAAATGATCAGATGTGTTTAAACTTCGAAGTATTTTAGCTAAAATAGAGAAAAATATATAAAACTATGAAGGAGATTACTACTGTTTTTAATAACTGTGATATAATTAAATTCTCTTACATATAATTTTGTGTATAGGAATATAAATACATATTTGCTATTGAATATAAGTATATATATATATATATATGATTTTATGTGCCTTTTTAGAAGCCAGAAAATATAATGATATAAATTGCTGTATTTTTTTAAAAAAAAGAAAATTGAAGAAAGAGCCTAAATCTTTCCAGTTTGAAAGCCTGGATATAATGAGAGTCAATCCAGACAAGAATTCTTCATGCATTCAACTACACCATGACTAGTGCCTTGAGAATTTGTGCTGACTCAGGTATATTTAAATAAAATGTTGCTGCATGTACACAATAGAAGACTGTGTCTCTTCTTCTGCATGCTAAAATAAGCCTTTATGATTTGCACAAAGAGAATTCCCAGAGCCTTAAAGGAAGTAGAAACTCTTATTATTCAAGAAGTTAGACAGGAGAAATGTGGTGATTCCGACTTCTGTAAAATGCAAGATTTTTTCTCAAACACTGGATTCATTTTTATTAGGCATTGTACAGTTTTATGGTAATTGCCTGTACAGAATATGCAATGAAATATGAAGAATGGTTAATATAAGTTTCATTATTTCCTGTAGAAAATGCAGGTAAGTGTATCTTATCTCAGAGATAGATACAACTCTTCTAGTGTTCTCACTCTAAGCAACAGAATTAAAATTTTAATGCTTTAAGTGGTAAAGTATTTTCTGTTCTAACTATATTTGTGTAACTGTATATTATGCCTTCAAAACATTTCATCATTAAACGTGAACACCTCCTTAGTATTTTTACTCCACACTGTTTCTAGATTTTGAGTTACATATTTCATGCATTCATATACCTGCCCTTATTGCCATACCTTCCTTTAAATTTTTTTTTTCAGTTTTGAAGAGGGTTTGTCTATCCTGTTGATTTTCTCAAAGAACCAGCTCTTTGTCTCATTGATTCTTTGTATAGTTTTCTTTGTTTCTGTTTTATTGACTTCAGCACTCAATTTGATTATATTCTGTCATCTACTCCTCCTCAGTGAGTCTGTTTCCTTTAGTTCTAGAATGCTCAGGTATGCTGCTAAGTCACTAGTGTGAGATTTCTCCACTTTCTTTATGTAGGCACTTAGTGATATGATCTTTCCTCTTAGCACTGCTTTCATAGTTGTCCCATAGGTTTGGTTGCATTGTGCCTTCATTTTGTTGAATTCTAGGAAGTCTTTAATTTCCTTCTTTATTTTTTACTTGACACAGAGGAGGTTCAGTTGAGCACTGTTCAATTTGTATGAGTTTGTAGGCTTTCTGCAATTAGTGTTGTTGTTAAATTCTAACTTGAAACCATGGTGATCTAATAAGATACAGGGTGTTATTCCAATTTTTATATATCTGTTGACGTTTGCTTTGTTACTGAGTATGTGGTCAATTTTAGAGAAGGTTTCATAAGGTGCTGAGAAGAAGGCATATTCTTTTGTGTATGGGAGGAATGTTTTGTAGATATCTGTAAAGTCCATTTGAGTCATGACATCTGTTAGTTCTCTTATTTCTCTGTTAAGTTTCTGTCCAGTTGACCTGTCCATTTGGAACAGTGGGCTGTTGAAGTATCCTACTATTAGTGTGTGGGGTTTCATGTGATTTAACTCAATTACATTCCACTGAACCAAGTTCTATATGGCCAATTCTCTGTGCTAGCTCCAAAAGTTTTAAATACTCTAACTAACAAGCTATTAAAATTAACTGCACTGATTATTAAATAACAACCCTTTCTTTGACTCTATTTTTAATAGTCCCATGACAAAAGATATCCTAAACCCATGTGTAATTTTTTCCCCCATTGGTGGTATCTTCTTTCTTTTCCTGTTTTTTTTTTTTTGAGTGATATTACCATGTATGAGCACAAAGAGAGACACAACAGGAATAACAAGAGACTATGATCTGGTAAATGAATACACAATCACTTGTATTTTGTAATAGATAGTGTCTTTTATTTCAAGTTCAATGAGAAATCATGATGAATTTAAAGAAAGGGAATAACATGATTCATATTTTGTTCTAGCATCTCTTTTAAAAATTGAGTTAAACATCTGATAGAAACTCTAGATGGAACAGCAAGGTGAGCAGCATTTTGCAAAGACTGCCTGTGAGAAAGCCCTGTGACTAAGAAAAGCACAGTTATTTTGAAAATAGATAAACAGATATGAATGCACAACCTGGTTTCCATTAAAAATGAGAATTATTTTGAAAGTATTAAAGGATGTAATAAGTGCTAGTTTGATAACATGTTTACAAGATCAAAAATAGAGACAAGATAATAATTAAGTAACTCTTTAAGTGTAATGGGAAAATTGACTCTATTAAATGTGATGGGAACATTGACATATCTATAGCCTAACAAAATCATTTGACTTATAGGTAATAGAATATTTTTTAAAATATTGTGTAATTTCAAAATAAATAAATAATGAGAACTACAATAATAATATTGTAAAAGGAGCAAAACTGAAACCAGTTATAATTAAAACTAAATATGGAAAGTAGATTTTTGAAAAGATAAAGTGGTAATTCTAAAGATGAATTTTGAGCTGAATTTTAAAATTAAAAACAAAATCCACTTAAAGACCACATAAGACCAGAAAGTAAGTTAGTAATATTGTTCTCTTAGTCTTTGACATGTTTATTCTAAAACTCTACTTTTTAATTTTTTGTTATTGTTATTGTTTTTATTGATAGATCAAATCACAGTTAAAAACAAACTCACAGAAAGCAGTTGGTTAGATTTTGAGCAGGCAGTACTGCTTGCAATTTGCCAAATACCCTTTGAACTCTTAACAAGAATACGTTCACTGTTTTCTGATCTGATTGCAGTGTTCTTGTCTTGATAAGATATTTTGGGGACAATATTTCAAGATGTTTACTTTGAGGATATGAATGTCTTCCTCATCTAAATATATTTATGAATGAATTCCATGTCTAAATTGGTCTTTGTGTATGTGCCTGTTTTCCACAGTTCAGAAGAGAGACGCTATTACATTGGAACCTATGTAGTCTTCAGGGGCTACAAGTGCTATACCCATGAAAACATCTTTCTAGACTTTTGGAAAGATTTTTTTTTGAAGCTTTAGTTTGGTGTGTGTGTGTGTGTGTGTGTGTGTGTGTGTGTGTTTGTGTTTGTGTGTGTGTGTGTTGGAAAGGGCAGTGGATGACTTTTTGTAGCCTGTAGGTAAAAAGACAAATATAACTCAAAAAAATAAGGTGAAACATCAAAAGACAGATAAAACTTCCAGAATGTTTAGACTTAACAGATTTCCATACATACTGATGTTTGGGAATAAATCACATGCAAATTGAAGGAATACTTATTGTTCTCAGCAACATAATTCAATATAAAAGTCACCTGAGAATTGGAAAGAGTATTTCTTCTCAATTTTGTAGTGTTTTAAAAATTGATTATTTACTTGATACTCAGATTATTGACTTGATACTCAGACACACATATATTCATATTCATGTATATAATCCAATTTTTATAATATTACAGTTTGGTAAAACTATGTGATATTTTATTATCATTATGTGCCTAGAGTTATAGAAAATTGTCACTCAAAAAGCAGAAATTTTGAAAACTTTTGTTTTAGCAGATAACTTAGAAATGACACCAAGATGCCAAGTAAATTCAGCAAAGTTACAAACCAAGAAATGAAGCTCTAGAGTATCAAACAAAGTTGTAGACCTATGAACATGTGATAATATCTTTATAATATACAATAATGTAAATCATTTCAACATCGAACAAATGTGTATAAAATTTTATAAAATTGCCCAGGCTTTGGTGGCACACATCTGCTGTGGGACAATAGTCATTCACCCTGTCACTTGTATTATTTTTAATAAAACCCTGATTGGCCAGTGACCAGGCAGGAAGTATAGGCGAGGAGACCAGGTAGGAGATAGAGGTGGGACAATGAGAATTCTGGGAAATTTAAATCTGCAATCTTGACCCAGATGCAAAAGAAGCAAGAGGTGACTGCCTTGCCGAATAAGGTACCAAGCCGTGTGGCTAACATAGACCAAAATAATGGGCTAATATATGTTATAAGAGTTAATAAGAAGTCTGAGCTAATGGGACAGTCAGTTTATAATTAAGGTAAACCTATGTGTGATTTCTTTGGGATGGAATGACTGCAGGACTGGGTGGGACAGAAACCTCTGTCAAAAATGATGCCAACTTGTGGACAACTGCATCCACATAGAGCCTGAGAGAGGTTGGGAAGCAATTCTAGATAAAAATAAGAGAGTTAATCACAGCTTATTGATAGCAGCACTTTCTCAGGTGGGTTCTGCTTGCTACAGGCAAATGCTCTCATTTAAGAGAGGCTTCCTGACTCATCTTTAGCTGTAAAACTTTGTAGCTCTTTTAGGAAGTTCTGCCACAAAACACTTAAATGTTGTTGATAAAAAGCTGACATGTTTTTGGTGGTGGCAGGAACTTTGAAATGACATAGAGTTGTGGAAATAAACATGGCTCTGGTCAGTACTTTTGCCATGAGGCTAGAATCTCAGAAGGCTAAGGACTGGGCTGGATCTAGTGGTCGAAGCCATGGCTTTAATCTTAGCCATATTGCTTACCAAATTAAAGACTCATGTAGTAGGAAAAAGAGAGATATACAATGAAGATAGATTCAGATGAAAAATCCTCTAAATTTTTTACAGTGTGTTTAAAAATATATGTAAGTTTTGGGAAAAAAGAGTTAAAATCCTTAAAATAGAAAAAAGAGAGTAGTTGGGAGTGGTGGCACACACTTTAATCCCAACACTTGGTAGACAGAGGCAGAGCCAGACAGATCTCTGTGAGGGCAAGGATAGCCTTATGTACAGAGTGTGTTCCAGGACAAAGACACACAGAGAAACCCTGTCGCAAAAAAAGCCAAAAATCAAAAATTAAAAATGAAAGAGAGATTAAAATAAAGACACATAAAGATGGGAAACACACAGAGAATTTGGACACTGTGTGTTATTATGTTCTCTTCGAATTTTTTGAATCCTGAGGAAGGAGCAACAGCTGCTAAAAGATATTTGTTTATAAATTCTGCTAAATTAATACAAGATAGGTATTTTGAAAATACCTTGACTTCAAAATTAAAGTCAAAAATATGTTACTTTGGAGAAGAGATTTTGATTTTATTTCCACAGGATATGAGAGGCTGTGATTCATTCTGGGTTAAGAAAAATCATGTTTGATATAGGAAGACCCCTGAGAAATCTCCGATAGGAGCCTATGACCCAGATGTGGTGTGGGAAAATGGTCTGTATTCTGTCAATTATATTTTAAATAAAAGCTGATTTGCCAGTACCTAGGCAGGAAATATAGGCAGGACAACCAGACAGGAAGTAGAGGCAGGCCAATGAGAACAGGAGAATTCTGGGAAGAAGGAAATTCCTTCAGCAGTCCTGGCCCAGCCACAGAAGAGCAAGATGTGACTGCCTTGCTGAAAAAGGTACTGAGACATGTGGCTAGCATAGATAAGAATAATGGGCTAATATAAGTTATAAAAGTTAATAAGAAGCCTGAGATAATGGACCAATCAGTTTATAACTAATGTAGACTTCTGTGTGATTTCTTTGGGACTTAATGACTGTGGGAATGAGGCAGGACAGAAAAACCACAGACAACACAGATGTCTGTGTTCTACATCCAAAACAGGTTCAAGACTGCTGACTGGAATGATCAAGCCTCATGGGATACTCCAGTCAGAAATTTATCATAATTCTAAATTTTCTTTAGGTCCCCATAAGATTATCAGCACCCCCAATCAACAGGAAATAGCCTGGAAAACTACATCCACATTCCCAAAAATTGGACTATGGGTATTTTCCTTTGTTTAAAATGTTGCTTACAAGTTGTTATGGATAATGGTCAGGAGAAAAACTAAACAAAAGCTATTTGATTCAGAGTTCTTGGTTTTTTTTTTTTAATTAGGGGAAGTGTTATGGGACAATGGTCTTTCATTCTGTCACCTTGTTTATTTTTAATAAAACGCTGATTGTCCAGCAGTGGTGTAGGAGGTCCTTCTTTCTATGTGTTGTTTTTATTGGCTGAATAAAGAAACTGCCTTGGCTTTTTGATAGGGCAGAACTTAGATAGGCAGGAAGGACAGACTGAATTCTTGGAGGAAGAAGGCAGAGACAGAGAGATGCCATGAAGCTCTTGCCTGAGACTGATGCTGGTTAGAATCATTCCAGGTAAGCCATGACCTCATGGTGTTACACAGATTGGTAGAAATGGGTTGAATTAAGATGTAAGAATTAGCCAATAAGAAATTAGAGCTAATGGGCCAGGCAGTAATTTAATTTAATGCAGTTTCTGTGTGGTTATTTTGGGGGTTAAGCTAGCCAGGCAGTGGGAAGTGGCCCACTTGCCTCATACAATACAGTAGCCAGGTAGGAAGTATAGGTGCAGTGACCAGGTGGGAAGTAGAGGTGGGACAACAGGGAAGTTTCAGTCTGCAGAGGTGACCCAGACTCCTAGGAAGCAAGATGTGACTGCCTCGCCAAATAAGTTACCAAGTCACATAGCTAACATAGAAAAAAATAATAGGCTAATATAAGTTATAAGAGTTAATAAGAAGCTTGAACTAATAGGCCAATTCATTTATAATTAATGTAGACCTCTGTGTGATTTCTTTGGGATGGAATGACTGCAGGACTGGGTAGGACAGAAACCTTGGTAAACACACATCTTTAATACCAGCACTTGGGAGGCAGAGGCAGTTCAAGGCCAGCCTGGCCCACAAGAGTGAGTTCCAAGACAGGCTACAAAGCTACAGAGAAGCCATGTCTAAAAAAAAAAAAAAAACCATAAAAAAGTTTATAAAATTATAGTAGGACGTTCTTGAGTATAATGAAGCAATAGCAAAATCTAATGTTTTATACCATGAATAAACTTATCTGTATTGAGCTGAAAATATTTAACTTTTTTAAGAAACAATAGTAAATCAGTATATTTTTCAAAAGTTCACACTTAATGAGATCATAGAATCTTCAGGAAAAATCCATTTCCCCCAGTTGGATCATTTAAAGTCACGTGTCAAAATATCAAAGCATCATATATTTAGGATGTGTGGAGAAAGTAAAATATTTATAACAACAAATACCCAAATTTAAAATAATTACTTTAACAATTATTAAAATAAGTGTTCAAGTTACTAATAGGAGGAAAATAATTTCAAGTACACCTTTGGTAATGATTATGTTTCTTGGATATTTGGATCCAAGGAAAATCTTGGATATTTCTTGGAATGTTTGGGTATTGAAGAAAACAACATCAAAAGGAAAAAGCACATTACAAATTTTTATTGGGGATGTATTTGATATATATGAAACAAGAATTAATGAAAAGTGAGGTCATGGATTTGAAACAAGCAAGGAACTTTATTTGGGTGGGCTTGGAAAGATAAAGGAGAAAGTGATATGTGATTATGATCACAAAAAATTAAATGAATAAAAGTTTTTTAAGTGATTTATAGTACTAGACTGAAAGTTCTCAGAAGAAAAACAACAGCAACAAAAAAGAAATACAATTGACATTATTAGTCATTTATGTGAAAATTAAAGTCCATTTATAATACTATGAATGATGTCATAATGTCTAAGGGAACAAAGTTGATCATTTTAAACACTAGTTAGAAAAGGGGTTAACTTAGTTTGACCATCTTCTATTGTGGAAACCTGAAATCAGGCATATGATTTTGAAATTGTAAGTATCCTATAAATTATTTCTGTCCTTTCCTACTAGTATCTCTGCTATTTATTCTTTCTACTTATTTACAAGACACTTAAAATATATGTTCATGCAAATATCTCTATTTGTATGTAAAATAGCACTATAAAATCATCATGAATTGTAAAAACAAATTCATTTTGAATATCATACATATGATTGAATATTATGTACTAGCAAAGGAGCTTCTGAGATCATGCAAAACATGACAAATATCGAAATAACCAGAGGCCTCATCAAAATGTCCACTATAAAGATGGATTGGATTTAATGAGGACAGTCCCTAACCAATTTAACCTAGAATTGATCATTTTCACTTCACAAATTTCCTTCCAAAGGCATTATAAAATTTCAAGGAGCAATGTAAAACATGTTTAATACCATTTGGGTGGTAAGGAGGATCCTGGGTCCAGAGGTCCTGTATGGATTTGTCTGTGATGCTGTACTTGTAATTTCAGACATAAACACATGAGAACTGAGCTACATTTAGCTGTGCATTGCCATTCCATAATCTTATTTATCTTATATTTTATTAAAAACAAATGAACTTGTGATAATTCTTTTGCCCAAATGATGTCCCCAGAGTGTCCTATTGTTTATTCACTGTTTAGTGATTCTATATACCCTTTGCCACCTAGAATAGGGAATTTACAATGTAAAACAGGTTTCTGTTATTTTAAATTGTCATGGGCATTGGCATATAAATATTTAACACATACATATTTATACTACACAGATTAAAATGAAAAGTCAATTTAATTTTACGTTAACTCTTATAAGCAATATGTATATCATATCTTTCCAAGTACAGGTGTCTGCGGGAATAGCCAACCAAGGACTGTTTCTTCCATTCTGTTCACCTTTGGAGAAACAAATACTTGGCCAAAGATGAAAATTTTCACAAATCTCCCTTCTTTTGAGATTTACACTGAATTTTTTATCAGCTCGATAGCATTTAATCATCTGCAAGATCTAAAGCCTTACAGTCTCCCCCAGTTTGTCCTTACAATTAGATTCATTTGCACAAATTTTTATTGTGTACTACTCATTATACACTAAAAAGACATTTGGAAAATAATATATGCTCAAAAATTATATCTAAGCAATGAAAATTATTACTGTTATAGTCTCATAAGTAAAGGTTATGTTGTGCTACCTTCATCAAAATTTACTTTGAAGACCATGTTTCACTGACAAACAATATTCACAGTATGTTACATTTTACAGCAAGATATGTTCCACTATTCCATTTTCTGAACAATTTTTATACCTTAAATGCTGTTGAACAACTTTAAGATGCATTATGCTAACTATCATCATAGGTACATGACAAACATTAGTTTATTAGCATGCATATTCCTTGTTCTCACAGAAATGCTGTGTGCACAGACAATATACAGTTGTTGAATTTTGTTAAAAGATGGTTTACTTTAAGACAGGTAAAAATTTGATAACAGAAGGAAATAATTTCCTTTTGGTAATTGCTCAGGGCATGAAGTGAAAGGATTCTGAAAATACACATTTAAACTTGATATAGCAATTCACATCTATTATCCAGGCATTATGAAAGCTATGGGGAGAGCATTGTTTCAAGCTCTAGGCCACCCTGGATAGTTGCTAGAGCAGCCTTGGATAGAGAATAAGCACTATCTCTAAAGCAAAACAAAACAAACTTAAAATATTGATTGTACAACACATTATTTACCATCTGAATTAGAGTATTGATTCTTCAGTAATGCCACAGGCTGATGAGATGAATGCAAACTGTTGACTTGAAAGGCAGCGAATTATCAACTTAATATCGGATTTCTGGGAGAAACTGTTATTGCATTACTAGAAAATATCTTTGCCCCAAATGTCTAGAACACTACTGAAAACTGGGATCACTGCATCTAACTTCATTTCTAAAACTGCTAATCTCACATACTTTATCTACTGACTACAGTACATAATCAACCATTTCAATGTCATCATAGAAACCAGGAATAGAGAGATGAGCAAGTAATATCTCCTACTGTAGTTTAAAGATAGTTGTTGAAACACACAGATATCACTGTGAACTCAAAAATCAAACAATAAATAAACAAATACTGAACATGAAAACTGAACATGTAAAATTAAACTCAAAATCAGTGCCAGTGAAAGAATGTATTTGTATATAAATTGAGTGTATAAACAAAGGATAAGTAATTTCTACCAAAAGTATAAAAAAGTGTGCATCACAACAGATTACACAAATATTCCTCTTAACGAATAGAATTGTACTACTACTAATAAAGTATAACACATGAAACTAAATTTATCATACTAGAAAAATATAATACATTAATACAAGGAATTCAAAATTTTAAATTTAAAAAGAAAAGGTGTTAGTAAATTATGTGTTTATAAAATTGGGTGTTACCCATCTTCACATCAACAGTTTCTTTCTGTAAATAAATGTTTTAGTCTTATGTTGTGTGATATTTTTTCACTTATATCTAGTTTTCTTTTTATATCAAAAGCAGCAGCAGATAATAAAAAGACACTTGCAATCAACATCGCCAAACAATTCATTTTAAAATAATATTATGTGACAGATTTAGCATATTATGATTTTTACTTTATCATAGTTACAGTTTTAAAAAGAAATACGTCTTGATCAAAGATATGGAAAAAACTGCATTTACATCTGACATAAAATGATTTTTAGCAGCCTGTCAGTGGTGGTACATACTAGCCCCAGCACATAGGAGGAAGAGGCGGGCAGGTCTCTGTTCATTTGAAGTCAGTCTGGTCTACAATACTACTTCTAGGACAGCAAGGGCAATACAGAGAAACCCTATCTCTTAAAACAAAACAAAAAAGGTATATTTAGCAGACATCCTAAAAAGCAAATACTTTTAATACCTGTATTGGTCTACTCCATTGTAAATAGAGAGGAAACAACTGCATGTGATTATTTTAAATATAAATAAAATAGAAAATATATTAGGAAAAATATATGTGATTATGCATTATGACATAAGTCATTTCATAAGCTTTAGACAAGAAATTGCTAAAAAATAAAGGCATGACCTATACCAGTTGCACAAATAGTACATGTCTGAATTAACACATTATCTGGGAACAAATGACTCTAAAAAATCTAATAAGAAAGGCAAGGATATGGTTTGGATATTTTCAAAAGCAAATATATAGTACATAATTGTTCTTTATTACTAATACCAATATTAGTTCACTTATAGATAGTTTTCTGTCCTTAGAAACTCATTGTAAGTAGAGAGAACGAGTTACAAGGAATTTGCTAGGTAATCATGTAACAAGAAATATACTGCCGTGCATTTCTTATACATTCTTATGATCATATGGCTAATCTGGGCAACTCTTGTGTATGTTACCACAATCTCTATGAGTTCATACATTCATCAGTCCTTTTGTGTCTGGAGGACACTGCTTTCTTATTCTCATCTATCACCTCGCCTCTTACAATCTTTCTAACTCTCTTTTGTATAGGTTCCTGAGCCTGAAAGTGAGGGGTTTGATGAAGGTATCCTTTTAAAAACTGAGTACTCAAAATTTCCTCCCTCTCTCTACATTGTCAACAAGTGTTCCTTTGTGTTTATTTCAAACTACTTTAAGAAACTTCTCTTATTAGGGTTGATGGGTGCACTGATCTATAAGTAAAACAACATGCATGCCATTAGGAATCATTTTATTGCCATGTTCCTTTAGCAAAATAATAGTATTAGGCTTTCTTCTAGGATTGAGAACTATCTAGTTTGAGGTTTGTGGCCATTTGGCCAATGACAGGCACTGATTACATATCATGGAGTGGGCCTTAATGCTTATCAGACAATGCTTGGTTATTCCTACACCTTTGTGCCACTATTGTAACAGCTTGCATATAGGCAGTTTACCCCTGTAGATAGCAAGTCAGTAGCTGGGAAATATTGATGATTTCTTTTCAGTTCCAGTATTGTGCGAAGTACCTTGCAGTACCATGAATGCTAGTCAATAGGGGAGAATTCTTAGTTAGGTACCAGTTAAACTTTTCTATGTTCAGTCAACAATTCCTAAAATATTAAAACAACAACAAACAAAAAACAAAATAAGAAGGAACACTCCCAAACTACTTATAAGAAACTGGTATCAGTATAGGAACCAAAAGCAGGTAAAGATAAGATTATACTGGGGTATATATTTGCAACAGTAAAAAGTAAAACTACAGCTCTATATCCCAGATGAACATATATTCAAAAATCCTCAGTTAAATACTTACAAAAAGAATAAACTCATATTAAAAACATTATGCACCATGGACAAGTTAGCTCTATCCTGGCGATGCAAGTATTTCTACATACAGAAGTCAATGCATGTGATAAAATATAGAAATATTTTTAATGTCAAAAAGCACTTGACCATCAGAATAAATGGAGAAAAAGCCTTAGATAAAATCCAGCATACACTAGAGAAATTAAGATTAGAAAGAATATACCTAAGTGTAATGATATCTATGTATGAGAAACCCCGAGAGATGGCTCAGCCGTTAAAGGCTAGGCTCACAACCAATATCATTCTAAATAGAGAAAAGTTCCATGGGGTTCTGTACACGTATTCATAAATAATCAAGAATGTTAAAACTATTAAATGAAGAACCACTACATCAGGTAACCATCAAAGTTTAGTTTTTTTATGATTTTTTAAACTCATTTTACATTTATTTTGTCATCATTAGTCATCACCATCATCAATTATCTGTAGTACAGTATGGCCTCAATTTTTTGCAACCAAACATAGCCTTGACTTTTCCTACATCTACCTCCTAAGTGCTTGAATTATAGATTTGTGCCACCATGTTTGTTCATTTTTAATTAAAAAAATAACAAATGATGTTGAATCGTGACTTTCATGTTTTGAGTCCTACATAGAAAAACTTTTCTATTTCTGTCTGTAGTGTGTGCTTATGGGGCATTGCTACTGAAATGCAACAGTCGCCAGTTTTACAACTCTTAGAATTTGTACTGTAAGCACATTCATGCTCAGTGACTGGATGTTTCCTTTTCTGACCTCTCCCAGATGAGCTCTTATTTCCAAGGTAATCCTTAGTAATATGGATTTTCTGAACTTACATTGTTATGCTGGCCATGCTTACTTAAGGGTCAGGCATGAGGGCATTTGGATTTTATGTTTCAAATTTATTGCATGCAGCAGAATATGTCTCTTACTTCTCCTGAGATTGTTCTTCAGAAGCCTTCAACTTGTAACCTGACCCTACTACACAAATAATCAAAGCAGATGGCAAATTACCTTGCCCCCTCTAAAAGAAAGACTATATACTGCAGAAATTAGAGCATTTTATGAATGTAATACATCATACTGAAACAAGATTTTCAGAAAAAACATTTTGTTCTCATGTTGAAACAAATAATAGCACAACTATCCTGGCAATACATTGGTAGCAAACCACATATTTGTTACATGCATATTTTGCTTGGTTGCTGTTGAGCAAGAAAAAGTTATTCTTCCTTTCTATCATCTTCATACCCTTTTTTTGAATAATCACATTCTAAAACATAAATTTGCTGAGCTATTCAGATATGGTAACTTCTGTTATTTCTTTAAAAACCAAGTCACATAACCATTGATTAAAATTAGTTTTTCCTGAAATGCATTGTTCCAAAATCTTATAATCTCTTTAAATATTATCTTATTATATCTCATTTAAATTATGTGAAATCTATTCTATCTAGTTTAACCCCCAGAAATAAAAGATGGCATAGACTAATGTGGCTTGAAAAATATCAACTGATTTTTTGCAAGTACATGAGAAGAAACAGATGAATAAAGATATTTTATTTAAGACACATCATTGACCAGCATGGTTGAAGTACCCTAAAGAAGAAGTAGTGGCACAAATACCCTGGTGGTAACTATTAGCTCTCTAATTTAACTTAAGTTCTGCTGCAACAAAAGGGATACTGTCCTGGCTAGTTTTACCCCCACTGATACAAGCTAGCGTTACTGGAGAGGAAGGAAACCCATTGAAGAAAATGCCTCCATGAGATCCAGTCGCTTCAGATTTTCTTAATTAGTGATTGTTATGGGAGGCCCATTATGAGTGATGTGATCTCTAGGATCCTGGTCCTGGGTTCTACAAGAAAGCACGTTGATCAAGCTATCATGAACAAGCCAGTAATCACCACCCCTCTATGGTCTCTCCATCAACTCCTGTCTTCAGGTCCTGCCCAGTTTTGAATTCCTGTCCTGACTCTTTCAATGAAGGACTACTGATGAAGAAGTGTAACCCTTTTACCCCCCAACAAGCTTCTGGTTTTGTGGTGTTTCCTACTGCACTGAAATCCTTGCTAAGAAGGATTTCATTCAGGTTAGTAGAAACAAAAAGAATTTCTCAATGCTAGTGAAATCATAATCACTGGAGGAGAATGAGCAGCCATTTAATTAGTAAATCTTTATTATGAGTGTCCCTGCAAGAGTCACAGGCAGAAGAACAATGGTTTGGGTGATATTAAATAGAACCTCTGTTAAGTTGAATTTATTTATCTTGTGCCTGGTTAAACTTTTGGGACTCTTATACCAAAAATTTTGAATTTTAACATATTTAAACACATTAAAACTTTGAAAAAAGTTTGCTCATGCAATTATCACAACAAAACTTTAAGTATGGCTTCCGTGAAACTCCCTTGCAAAGTAAATCTCTAAAGCAAAGCACCTGTAACATTTTCAACTCACTGTCTGAGAAACAGTGCTCAAGGGCCTGGGCTTAGGGTGTGGAACAAAAATAAGGATGGGTCCTATTGACTGAGCAGCAATGCTCAGGATTCTGTGAGATTCAGGTGAAGATTACTGGCCCCTTAGACTAGCAAAAAATTACCAGATTACCACATAACACCAACTTCAGCCTTCCACATGGACAGGATAATTTTCTAAATCCATTTAAATAATCCTATGTGTTTCGTGAATGCTGATTTGGTTAATTCTTTGTATCCACACCTGTGCCTTGGGAATATCCACTTTCTCAGTCTGTGTGTTATCTGATTTGCTGTTCGGAGAACCTTCATTCTTTTCACTTTTTCAAGCTTTTCAATTTTTTACTCCACGTTAAGTTCCAGGGAAATAGCTACGAAAGAATGAAGCTAGCAGAATTTCTCAACAAGTTCACAGGCTTTTAAACATCTGCTAACCTATACCATTTTTCCCTAGTTCATTCTTTTCCTTTTGCTGTTCAAAGCATTATTGTTGGCGAAATATATTTAAACACGCTCTTCCTGCTGCAAATTAAATTCCTGTATCTCAAATGAAAACCGCTTTGATATTCATCCTTTATAATTATGAATGTACTTGCATCTGTATTTCTCCATCATTAAGTCAGAAAGGTATTAAGTATGTGTTGACGCCTTTTAAACTGGAATGGGTAATGTGTACAAAGTATGTGCGGGGAAAACTATGTGGAACAGATTCATGGAAAGAGTAAAGAAACTGGCTATCAAAAAGGAAATTAAAAATCCTGGATACCAATAAAAGAGGCAAATATACTCAATGTGCTTCTTAGAAATGAAACAGAATTTTAAGTTTACTATGAGGTAATGAGGCTCTTATGGCAATGGAAGACAATTATATATTTTCAAATACATATTATTTGAGTCTTTTGATGTAGCACTCTATCTGGCATTATGTTGTGTAAAATTCTGAGAAAAATTATTCCAAAGCTTCCAGGATATGTAGGATTATTTAAGAACAAAATCGGAGCCTGCAGAAGTCTAACTGAAAACCCACATACTGGCTTTTGTCTCATGTTTTCTAACAGCTATGTTGAAAAGTCATCTTTCTTATAACTAGAAAGAACCTGCCATATGCCAATTAAGTCCATTACTGTGTATTCTGAATATTTCTTTCCTCATCAGCTACTCTCTATAGTAATGTTATCCTCCAAAATTCCTCCAGTTTTACAGACTCCATTAGGATTTTAACAAATCTATTTTCTTCTCTGTGAAAAAAATAAACATTTTAGAGATTGGTTTGCTACTGCATTAATCATTTCTGTGGAAACAAATTTGAAATAAATTAATACTAATTACCTAATATATGTACATAATATGAGTTTATAGATGCATTTCCACTTATATTGATCATTTTGGCAATATTCAGCTACATATTTTCCTACCGTGTCTCCCCATTCATCTACTCACTTCCATAATACACTCTTGTTGTCAGTTGCAGATCATATATGTAAATGGGACTGGGAAGACTTGCCCACATAGAAAATAGAACAAAAACCAAGAGGAAATATTAACCTCTTCGACTCTAACAACTTTCAAGCTAAATGGAACAAAGAGAATATGGAATATGGGTATTTTATGAACAAATACATTATTTAAGAAAACAAATGATAGAAAGCAAATAAACTGAGTAAAACTAGTGAATGGTTTTATAAATAAGGAGAGGAAGAAATAAACAGAACAAAAAAAGAATATGTAGATATGCTAAAATAGCAGGCAAAGTAAGGCTGCACCAGCAATTGTCGAATGAGAAGAGAGAAAAGTAATCAGTATGACCAGAAAGTTTAGAACACACAGGGGCCTGAGTCAGGAAGACTCATTTTACACTTAGCCAGCAGCCAATGTTTATCTTAAGAGAGAAACCTGTCTCACAATTAAAAGAAAAACAAGCAAGAAATAAGGAAAGGAGAGAGAAAGAATAACTCTGCTGAGTTCGCAAAATTTGCTCTCACATAAAGCAAGAATGATATTTGTTATAGGCAACTTGACTGTGCCCGGGATCACTTAGGAGACAAGTCTCTGGACATGCCTGTGCAGAGTTACCTGAATGGAGTTTAATTCAGGTGCCAAGATATACCCCAAATGCTGGGCTGAATAACAACATGAAGGATCTAAGTGTGAACATGCAGTGCTCTATGAACATGGAGAAGCCTCATGCTCCAATGACCATGACTTTCCTGAGCATGCTGAAAAAACTTTGCTTTTTTCAGTAAGTTTAAAAAACAGCAGGAAGAGAAAGTAGGTCAGTGTGTATAGAACAGAGCTCAGGGGGCATGGGCATGTGTTTATACTGTTACCAGCTCTCTTTGATGTCACTCACTTGCTGCAGATGCAAACTATATCTCCATGCCCTCTTGTTTTACTTTTCCAGGATTTTTTGAGTTGGTGTTTTCTGACAAAAGTAAAATTTTGTGATATTTTGCACCTGTATTAATCCTGTGTTGTTGGCCATGCAATCAAAGGAAATGGACATGGGTTTTCTTTTTCTTTTTTTTTAATTTTCGTATTCTTTTATTTTTTTCCATTCAAAAACATAATTAAAAAATAATTAAATAAAGACATGGGTTTTCTTACTTCAGCCATCCTTCTATTTTGGGGTAATGCACAGTACTATCAGAAGCTTGCCCTGGCTCTTCTTACATCTTGTACTCCCCTGGGACTCAGACAAGATTTTCACATTTAGAGCCCTCTGCTGTTTTGATTCAAAGTTTGTAGCCCAAGCTAATGGGACTGTGCTGGCCAGGTCTTAAAGAACAGTCTGTTTCTACTTCCCTTGAATACTCAGAGAAGGCTGTTGACTGAGGCAATTTTGCTTCCAATATCACCTAAGCATCTGACTGATGATTTAAAGTGTTTTTATTGGCTTTCCTACTTCTTCAGTCTAACGCCTCACATTTTCCCGGAATCTATCTGAAATTCAGAAATATGATTCTTGTTTGACGGCAATGTCAACATGACTGGTGATATAGAGTGTGAATTGAGTCATTATGTCTGTTTATTGTCACCTCTAACCTCTCTGTCCTCTACTGTGGTGATACAGAGTGTGAATTGAGTCATTATGTCTGTTTGTCACCTCTAACCTCTCTGTCCTCTACTGTGGTGATACAGAGTGTGAATTGAGTCATTATGTCTGTTTGCCACCTCTAACCTCTCTGTCCTCTACTGTGGTGATACAGAGTGTGAATTGAGTCATTATGTCTGTTTGTCACCTCTAACCTCTCTGTCCTCTACTGTCATGACTGGTGATACAGAGTGTGAATTGAGTCATTATGTCTGTTTGCCACCTCTAACCTCTCTGTCCTCTACTGTGGTGATACAGAGTGTGAATTGAGTCATTATG
>PVIU01013045.1:0-57607 GCA_004026605.1 Ondatra zibethicus | reverse complement strand
AAGAAAGTGTGGAATATATACACATTAGAGTACCACTTAGTGGTAAAAAAACAATGACATCCTTAAATTTGCATGCAAATGGATGGAAATAGAAAACACTATCCTTAGTGAGATATCCCAAACCCAAAAAGATGATTATGGTATGTACTCACTCATTAGTGGACCCTAGCCATAAACAAAGAATATTAAGCTTATAACTCACAAGCCTAGAGAAGCCAAATAGCAAGGTGAACCCAAAGAAAAACATAATAGATCCTCCTGGAAATTGGAAGCAAACAAGATCACCGGGCAAAAGGTGGAGGCATGGGAATGGGGATAGGGTGGAGGAAGGGGTGGGGAGGATGGGTGAAAGGGAGAGAGGGAGGGAGAAGGGAGAAGGGGTGGACTGGGGAGAGCTTGGGGGAGTGGGAGGGTGGAGATGGAGGAAGGGTGGATATTGGAGAAAGGAATAAGATATCTACATTTTAGGGTTGGCAAGAGTCTTGGCTCTAGAGGGGATCCCAGGTGTCCATGGGGATGTCCCCAGCTAGGTCCTTGGGCAGCAGAGGAGAAGGTGCCTGATCTAGCCTTGTCCCATAGTCACATTGATGAATATTTGATCAATACCATAGAAATTTCGTCCAATGGATGGAGATAGAGACAGAGACCCAGATTCACATCAGAGCAATGGACTGAGCTCCCAAGGTCCAGTCGAAGAGCAGAAGGTGGGAGAAGATGAGCAAGGAAGTCGGGACCAGGAGAGGCTGGTCCACCAACCGTGACAGTGTGCCTGATCTAATGGGAGCTCACTAAATCCAACTGGACCAGGACTGAATGAGCATGTGATCAAACCGGAATCTCTGAATGTGGCTGTCAATGGGAACTGACTGAGCAGCCAATGATAATGGCACTGGGACCTATCTCTTCTGCATGTATTAGCTTTTGGGGAATCTAGTCTATATGGATGCATACCTTCCTAGGCTGGGATGGAGAGGGGAGGGCCTTGGGCTTCCCACAGGGCAGGGTACCCTGCCCTCTCTTAAGGAAGTAGGGGGAGGGAGGAGGGTTAGTGGGGGAGCGGGAGGGGACTGGGAGAAGGGGAGGAAGTGTAATTTTTTTGAATGAAAAATAAAAGAATATTAAAAAAAAGATGTTTCTTCCATTCTGTGGGTTGTCTTTTCAGTTTTCTTGTAGTAATATTTTTTAAAAATTACTGACAGTGTCTCTTTGTGTTTGTTTTATTCTTATCAGTTTTGTGTATTGTTATCAGTGGAGGTAACACTGATAGTTAAGTTAGTTTCTTAACTGAGGATATAGTCCTGTTTCTATTTTACTTAAATTTTTGTCAAGAATGAATGTTGGTTTTTGTTTATGTTGACGTGATTTGATATTTAGGGAGAAAGTTCATTTTCCTTCTTTTGTATCTGATATTGTGATCTATTGATAATAGTTTTTCATTTGTCTTGGCATTGTTGCTTCATATAATGTAGGGTTTTGTCTTAGGGTTTCTGTTACTGAGAAGAGACACTATGACTGCAACAACTCTTATAAAGAAAAACGTTTAATTGGCGTGGTTCACTTACAGTTCAGAGGGTCAGTCCATTATCATGACGGGGAGCATCGTGAGGTAGAGGCAGACATAGTGCTTTGTTGTGGAGTAAATAGTTGACGATATGTTATATTTGTTCACGTGGTGGAATATTTGTTTAATGAATATTAAAGGGCTGCCATTCAGAGAGAATAAACGGAAGAACAAGGAGAGGGAGGATTGAGAGAAGGAGAAGGGGATTGAATAGCCAAGGGCCAGCTACCTAGACACATAGCCAACAACGGAGTATGATATAAAGACATAGAACAGAGAAAGATAAAAACCCAGAGGCAAAACGTACATGGGATAATTTAAGAAAAGCTGTAGTCTAGAAACAAGCCAAGCTAAGTCTGGGCATTCATTAGTAAGAATAAGTCTCTGTGCATTTATTTGGAAGATTGATGGCAGGTGCTCAAAGAGCAAAGAGTAAATAAAACAACCAAAAAAAAAAAAAAACCACAAACAAGTACAGTACTAACAAAGTAGCTGAGAGTTCTTCATCTTGGAAAATGGTCTGTGATGCTGAGTGGGAGGCAACGTGAGCATAGGAAACTTCAAAGCCCACCCCCACAGTGACACACTTCCTCCAGCAAGGCCACATCTACTAATAGTGCCACTCCTTATGAGATTATGGGGGCTAATTAAATTCAAACTATCACAGGTTTAAAACAAAGTAGTGATAACTATAGGTTCTTCCTGTGTTGCTCAGGCTGACTTTGATCATTTGACCTCAAATGATTGTCTTGGCTGTTGCCTCTTGAGAGCTGGGATATGTATCAGGGCAGGCTCTAATTTTTTATTTTTATTTTTTTAAATACGCCTCTGTGAATAATACTGGTTGACTTTGAACTTGACATCCTACCACCTCAGCCTCTTTTTTTGAAGTATTCTTGAGTCTGCATGTTAAATAGTTAGTTAATGCTAACTTTGAAGATACCAGTAACAAAGTTATATTGAACTTACAATAATGAATTGGGAAATGACATTTAATTTTATAACATTTTTATTAAAAGCTATGCATATTTTAAAACATAACTATTTGAATTTAGGAATTTTAAACTTTTTCTGTCTGTACTACTAAATGCCCATTCTTATTTCTGTTTTCACGTTTTGTATCTTTGAGTCTTCTGAGAAATTATCTCTTTAGAACTGGCAAGATATCCCAAGTACATGTACATGCTATTAACTTCTGACCCACCCTCACCCAAAAAAGTATTTGTGTGCATGTTTGATTGGGAGGATGTTGCTGGAGTAAGCATTCTACTCCTGATTTACACTCCTAGCTCCCCCATATATAATTAAAAATACTTAATTTATGATGCATTTAACAAAATCTCAGTGGTTTGATTTTACCAGTAAAGTCTCAGGAGCTAGATGCTAGCTCAGAGTGATAGAGAAAGCTGACCGTCCTCCTCTATTGACATCCTAGAACCTCCTCAAATTGAATATCCCTCCCTTCTACTTCTTGTGTGTCTCCTGACTCCCTCTCACTACCTATGTTTTTTTCTTAATAATTCTGTGTTTATGTTAGCTGGTTGCATGCTCCACTTTTTGACCTATGGTTGACTTTATTTAATCCTTTTACAGTATTAAGTCAAAAAGCTATATGTTCTAGGGTCAAGTCACACCACAACTAGAAACAGATTTTTCCAGTAAATATCGCAATCTCAGGATTCATAATGTGATCAGATATCCTGCAACACACACACACACACACACACACACACACACACACAGCTTTTTGAAATTTATTTTTGTTAGCATGGAGTCCACGCTTGTGTGGGTGGAAGTGGGGGAGGGAGGGAGAGTTGTTCATGAGATCAGAGGAATATGTTGGGTGTCCTCTATCTAACTCTGCCTTATTCCCTTGAGACAGGTCTTCATCTGAGCTTAGAGCTCAGTGATCCTGTTTCCTCTTTCCGCAGCACCAGGGTTAAGGTGTGTATGGTCAATTGTCTGTTTACATGGATGCTGGACTGGGAACTCAGCATGGCCTGAACCTCCTGAAACTCTCTTCAGAATTCTCCTTTCTAGTCTTCCTATTTATATTCTCCCATAGAAATCAGAACCATTCATTCATTTTATTCTTTTCTCTCTCCCCTCTTTCCTCCTTTTTCATTCCCCTCTTCCTTTCTTTTCTCTTTCCGGCAGCTTTACACATTTTAGGCAAGTGCTCTAAGTTAGGTTTCTGGATCTTTTTAAAATTTTTGCTTTAGACAGTACTGTTAACTTACATCTTTATCACATACTTGTTTTGTAGCCCAGGCTGGTCTTGATCTTGGGTTCTTCCTGCTTCTGTTTCCTAAGTACCTGAGTCTGTGCCTAGTATTCTTTCTCTTAATCATTTTAGTCCCCTTATTAAATGGGACTGTTGGGTGGAGAGTTAGATGTGCAAGTTTGAGTTTAGAAAAGGACTTACTTTAGTGTAACTGTCATTGCTTGTGGACTGCATTGTATTCTCTTAGCTCATCCTTGACTTTTAGCCTCAGTCCTGGGAATTGATACTATGAGAAATCAGGCTTACCTGAGGCTGGACTTACTGTTTCAAACAATCTTTTTTTTTTTTTTTTTTTTGGGCCTCAGTGACTTCGCTGTGGGAAGCCTGGATTAGAAGCCAGGAGATGGTAGTAAGAAAGAGTTAAAGTCTATAGAAGCAGTTCTGCTCCTGTCTCCCACTGAGAAGAGCAGTGGATAAAAGCTTCTCATTCATTCTATAGGTAGAGAGTTCAGAGTAGCCTTGTGTTTTTCTATGCAGGTTTAAGGGGAACAAGCCCCTGTTCCATCATATGGAAGACTTTGATAATATATGATTCTTTGTATTGGGATTTACTCTTTCCCTGCCTTGCTTTTCTTGCTCTGCCAGCTAATTTCTCAAACATCAGTCTTTACATGTTCTAGTTTCAGCAAATTTGAAGGACAAGTTGGAACCCAAACAAAGACAGCATTCACTTGTATTGTATTTATTCGGTTATTTTTCAATTAAATTACTTTTGACTGGTACACAAAAACATACAGTTGTACATATTAATGGAGTAATATGATATTCTAATATGGCAACACTGAATTATTGTTAAGTAGGGTTAAACATATCTGTCTCCATACATTTATAATTTCATTAGAGTTAAAACCTAAAAAAAAAAAAGCTGGGTGGTGGTGGCGCAGGTCTTTAATCCCAGCACTCATGAGGCAGAGGCAGGTGGATCTCCGTGAGTTCTAGGCCAGCCTGGTCTACAAGAACTAGTTCCAGGACAGTGCCCCAAAAAGCTACAGAGAAACCCTATCTCAAAAAGCAAAAACAAAAACAACAACAAAAATAAGCAACCTAAAAAAATATTTCATAGCTTCATGAGTACTTAGTATTTAGAAAATAGATAATCCAAACCTTGAAATTGAGCGATTATTCTGGTCAGGTTTGAGTATATGTAAAAGAGAAATAAGATTTGTGTTATGTGTTAAGAGGTTGATTTTAAAGAGGATCAATCAACAAGCAAAGGAGACTTTGGCATGCTCAGGTGTAGTAACAGAAGTAGGATGCATGGATAGTTTTAATAGAACTGATAAGACAGAATGTGATTGAGGTTGGATTAAGAACAATTGGGTGGCAGTGGTGCACACCTTTAATTCCAGCACTTAGGAGCCAGAGGCAGGTGGATATCTGTGAGTTTGAGACCAGCCTGGTCTACAAGAGTTAGTTCCAGGACTGCTAAGACTGTTACACAGAGAAGCCCTGTCTTGGGAAAAAACAAAAACAAACAACTGGGGACTAGAGAGTGGAGAGATGGCTCAATGGCAGAGTGCTTGCTGCTGTTCTAAAGGATGTGAGTTCAGTTCCCAGAACCCACATTGAGTGTCTCACAGCTGCCTGTAATTCAGGCTACAGGAAATCTGATACCCTCTTTGGCCTCTCTGGCCTCTGCAGACATGCAGACACACATGGCACATATACATATGTACATGCACATATCCTTTTAAAAAATAAAATTTTTAAAAAAGTATGACAAAGAATAAATGAAGATAGTAAATGTAGACAACTCCTTGAGGGATTTTGCTGTAAAGGGGAGCAGGATAAAGGTCTGATGATAACTGAACAGAGTTGTTTTTGAAAGAGATTCTTTTTTAAGATGGAAGGGAAAATATGTCTTATTTATGTTGCACATGATCAAATTATTTTTGTCAATTACAATTTAATCAGTTAATTTAAATGTGGTACTGAAGCGCAAATCCATAATCCAAGGTCTTATGGATGCTGAGCTTAAGATCTGCACCTGAGCTAATTCTCCTGGCTCTCTTTAAAAGTACTTCCAGTTATCTCTGGGATGATTTTAATATAGTCATCTGGTTTTATTCTCATTGACTCTTCCTAAATCACGTTTGATGAATCTTAGAAGTGAAAACAGTTCTTACAGATTACTAACAGAAACAAAGAAGATTAAGAATTACGTTGGTGTTGTGAAGAGGCTGCTTGTTTGTCCCAGCCACCCAGAACCGAAATAACCACACAGAAATCATATTATTTAAATCACTGCTTGGCCCATTAGCTCTGGCTTCTTATTTGCTTAACTCTTACATCTTAACCCATCTCCATTAATTTGTGCATCACCACTAGGTCGTGGCCTACCAGCAAAGTTTCAGCACATCTGTCTCTGGCAATGGCTCCATGACTTTACTCTGCTGTTCTTTCTCCCAGCATTCAGTTCTGTCTTCCCCACCTACCTCTGCTCCATCCTGCCATAGGCTCAAGCCATCTTTCTTTATTAACCAGTCGTATTCACAACATACAGAGGGGAATCCCACATCACTTTGGCATACATTTAAACACTAGAAAGTAAAGAAAATTGAAGGCATTTACATAAAGAATCCTGCTGCAGGATTCTCATTTATGGAGAAGAAGCTAATGTCAAGACTGTAGGAAAAGGCCATGATTAAACATTCCTCCCATGGTAAAGTATTTACTTTGTGAATACACATTTGCGATAACATTGAATAAAATATCTCTCTGCCTAGTTATTGTCAACTGGATGCTGAAAACCCAGTCAGCTCTGATAGGAGCAGGTCTACTGTTTCTCCTCCCCAAGTTTGAGCTGTTTACTCCCATTTCTGCTTTAGGGTTGTAGAATGCTCTTGCACAACCCTTTAATAGCTAATTTGCTTTGGGATAGTATTATAATTGTAGAATGAAAGACTTTGAAAAGTAATTGGAAGGTCTTTTGTGCCTTAAAGTATCTCAATCCTAAATTGAGATGGAGAATTCCACAGATTCTTCTACACTTGTCAGAGTGAGCCAGATAGTATTTCTCATATTAGAGTATTTTTTTTTTCTGTAAATTGAACTGTTTCATTTGTACTGAAAATCTATATGGAGGTTTTGACTTCTAATTAGGCTATAGGAAGATACAAAAGAGAGTTGGTTACTAATATCAAGAAAAACCTAAAAAACAAAAAATGTAAATCACAGGTACAAGAAGTAGATCTACAAAAAAAATCAGTGAACTTGGAGCCAGAAGGATGGCTTAGTGGGATAAGAGCACTAGCTGTTCTTCCAGAGGATCTGGAGATTGAGCCCAGGGTCTCATGAATGCAAAGCAAGCTCTGTCTTTGAGCAATATGCATCCTTCACTCTGGGTGAATTTTAACCATCTAGTTACAAGGTTTCACCAAGGATTTATTTTGTTGTGATTCCCCCCCCCTTCTTCTTTAGTAACTTTTAATGGCGAAGATTTTGCTAGTGCAATTTATGGATGGCTACCCATATCCTATTTATAAAGTTTATAATGGGCTGGAGAGGTGGCTCAATAATTAAAATCAAAAATTAATTAAAAGTGCTTTTGCAGAGGACTGGGTTCTGTTTATAGCACACACATGGGGCAGCTCACAAGCACATATGACTCCAGTTCTTGGGGGATCCAACCCTCTCTTGCATCCATGGGCATCTGCATGTACATGGCACACATAAACTTACTCAGGCATACACTGCATATACTTAATAAAAAAAATCAAAAGGGTCTTTTCTTTCATAAAGTTTATAATTGGCTTCTCTTGTCGAGAGTGTGTATATATTTGAATATGACACAATGACACTCATTGCTTTGTACCACTAATTTGTGTTCATTTAACTAGGTTTTTCTTCTTTGCCTCCAAACTCATTGTGTATCTTTTGATGCATATTCTGTTTTGCCAACTGGCTTTTTTTTTTTTAAATCTGTTTTAAGTAAAACTGACTGGTTGTGTTTTGAATGTCCAGTTTTGCCCCCTTTCTTCTTCTTTGGTGTTGGTCATTGAACATAGGGCTTTATGTGTGCTAGCAGATGCTCCACCACTGAACTAGGGCTATTACCTTCTTTCTTAAATGCCTCCCCCAACATTTATTTTTCCAGCAAAAGTGATTTTGTTGAGATACTCAGAGATTGTTGTTTTTGACAGAATTTGTTACTCCATCTACCTTGAAACATTTTTCATTTTGCTTTTAGGCAATCACACTTTTGCTGTGTTGTTGGGGTTTCTGTCCTGCCTGGTTCCTGCAATCGTTAAGTCCCAAGGAAAATCACACAGAGGTCTACATTAGTTATAAACTGATTGGCCCATTAGCTCAGGCTTCTTATTAACTCTTATAACTTATATTAACCCATTATTCTTGTCTATGTTAGCCACATGGCTTGGTACCTTTTTCAGCAAGGCAGTCATATTTTGCTTCTTCTGTGGCAGGGTCACAACTGCTGAAAGAGCTTCCTTCTTCCCAGAATTCTGTTCTCATTCACCTGCCTCTACTTCCTGTCTGGTTGTCCCGCCTATACTTCCTGCCTGGCTACTGGTCAATCAGTGTTTATTTAAAATATAATTGACAGAATATAGACATTTGTCCCACACCATGCCTGGAATGCAGTATTCTCTTGCCCTAGTTGACCACACTTCAGAGTCCTTGGCTGGTTCTTTTTCTTGACCTGTATAGTCTCACAGTGTTTTGGAACTCAGTTATTGGCCCTCTTTTCTGTCAGTCCTCATAGATCTGATGATCTCATCTCATTTTTTACTGTTTTAAGGAATAACTATAAGCAAATATCTTGCAAATTTATATCCTTAGCATGAGTCTTTTCCTTATATCTCTGAATGCCTATTACCGGTTATCAGCTTTGGGTAACATTCATGTATCTTTAAGGTACTTCAGGTCCAACTTTTTAAATACAGATACCTCATCTCTCTTATATCCAAGGACTGATGTGATCTTTGCCATTTTAGGTTACCGCAAGCTCCATTCTACCAGCTTATAGTGCCACATCTGGACCAACACTGAATGATAAGATTTAGTGACTATCTTTTTTTGTTTGTTTGTTTTTCAAGACAGGGTTTCTCTGTAGCTTTTTGGAGCCTGTCCTAGAACTTGCTCTGTAGACCAGGCTGCCCTCAAACTCACAGAGATCCGCCTGCCTTCTGCCTCTTGAGTGTTTTAAAGGCATGTGCCACACCGCCCGACCCATCATTGTTAGCTATACATTAAGGTATTGTATGTCAGTGGCATGCAATATATGACGGTTAAGTAATTCAGACCTAAACCATTTGCACAGAGATAAATAGCTTTATTTTATTAGAGCAATTGTAAAATTAGAGAACCTACTATGGATATCTTCTGTTGCTCTTTTTTCTTGTTTTATTTGCATTAAAATTTTTTTAATTGTATTCTTCATTGATCCTTTGTTCTTACTTCCCACTCTCTCTGGTCATCTTCCTGTTCTTACGTAGTCTCCCTTCTTACGTGTGTGTGTGTGTGTGTGTGTGTGTGTGTGTGTGTGTGTGTGTGTGTGTGGTTGTGTGCACATGGCAGAGATCAGAGGACAACCTTGTGTGTTGGTCCTCCTTGTCTTTCTACCTTGTTTGAAAATAGGGTCTCTTTGTGGCTGCTTATGCAGACTAGCTGGGTGGGGAGCTTTTCTAGATTCTGTAGATGAAAGAAAACATGCAGTGTTGGGGATTTAGATTGTGTTACTTAATCATCTTTGGCTGCATTTGGAGTCTGACAGTTGTTTAAGCAAATAGATTAGTTTCGGGACATACTGAGAAATCTAGAAATGGTATTGCTTTAGCTGCTCAGCTCATTTTGTCTTTCTACTTGATATTTGATAAGACTTATTTATAAATAGACTTTAATTCTTTTATTCATTGACTTTTGGTACTAAGGTGACTTTTTCAACTCTAGTCATTATGTGGTGCTTCAAGAGTAGGAAAATGAAGGACTAAAACGGTTGTTTAGCCACAAAATCGCTGAATATTGTATAAGTCATTGATTTTACTTATGTCCTCTTTCCGTGTCCACCTCTTTTAGTCTAGAATGCTCAACCCACTTAACATTAGTGCACTGAATAGTGGAGATTTTTAAGAGCAGTAATAAATCCTTTAAGCTATTAGTAGTACTCATTGCATAGAACCTCAAGTCTGCTAAATTGAAATATAGTTGGTGATTGGAATTTATTTGCATGGAGAAAATTTGTTATTTTTCAGTAAGCTCAAATGATATTTTAGTGAAAAAAATATTTGCTTTGTTTTGGTTTTTTGAGACAAGGGTACTGTTCACTGTAGCCCTGACTGATCTGGAGCTCACTATGGTAGACCAAACACTGGCTTCAAACTTTGACCCCACAGAGATCTGACTCTTCCTCCTGAGTACTAGGATTAGGCATGTGCTATGTCACCTAGGCATCCATATCACCTGGGCATTTATTTTGATAGATCAAGGCTCCCAGTAGTTTACAAATATATGAACAGTTTTATTTAAGAAACTAACCATTTCCTTAGAAACAAGCAAATTTGTGCATACAGATATGCCCGTGTATTTTTAAGAAGCAGTAGCAGCCTTGGTAGATACGTCTTTGTTGCCTGGTCCAGGAGGCTGTTGAGATGGGAACTTCCTCCAGCTGGGAATGAAGCCTTGTCTAAGCATCACCTGAGCTGGAACTCTTAGCTCTAGAAGACACAAGCTTGACAACAAGTTAAAATGCAGGGACCAAAAGTAAGATGACTGCCAGTGGTCCTAGAAGTGTAAGCAGCCTAGACAAGTATAACCATTGGTTTTAAAAGTCCACCAGTGAAAACCTCCTTTTGTTCCTTGCTCCTTAAGTCACTTGCACATTTGATGCTGTTTGGGAGATTTTGTTTTATATGTCTAGATTTATGGATATAAAAGCAGCAGTCTTATTTAGTCTCATACAGGTTCTACTTTGAACAATAGCCGCAAATCGAAGACTTAGATTTTGAAGCACAGTTGCTGCAAATAAATTTAACTATGTTTATTAACTATTAAAAGTTCTTGGATGTATTAAGATCCATCCGAATAAAAACAATTAGTGAGTTCTAGGAATAGTCTTTGAGCTGTAAAAGAAAAGCGGAGCAGTAGGCCTGACAGAAGAAAATAGTTGTTTTCTTGTATCACGGGAGCAGGAAATCTTGAGTTTTATAAAATCCCAGGAGGCAAGAGAAGAGTCAGGATAGGAGACATACTTAGATATGGTCACTTAGTGTGTACCAGTAGCCCACTTGTGTTCTGGGAGTTCTTTTTTTGGCTGGCCAAAGCTGGTTAACTGAATGATGGCCTGTTTTGGTCTTTAGAAATACTAGGTATCCTGTCAGTAAAAAGTGAGAGCTGTTGGCCCAGAGTGGTTACCTATCTGGGAAAGCTGCCAAGTCCACTACAGCCTGATGTGTTGGTTTGGTTATTTGATTATATTTTCAGTTTATGGTGGTCAGTATTTTAAAATTTCAGTTTAGCTTTTGTTGTAAATTAAGAATTAGGAAAGATGTTCCTTAGTTATAAAAATATTTTTATTGTTAATTTTGATTTTCTTTTGCTTTTTATAGAATGTTGGCTCAGTTAAGAAACATAAGGGAGATAAATTCAACCCAGTGGTAAGTAGAATTTCTTTTTTGTTTGATTTGATTCTTTTTCTGTTCCTTTCCCCTTCTCCCCCACCTCACTTATCAAGCTCTGACTGGCTTGAAACTCAATATGGAAACCAGGCTGGCGTCAAAGAGATCTACTTCTACTTCCCAAGTGCTGGGGTTAAAGGCATGAACCGCCTATGCTTGGCTAGATTTAGTTTTTGTTAGAAAGTTGTCAGTTTCTTATGCTCCTTTTCTGGGTTAACTACTTTTCTTACTTTATGATTAGAAGATTTTTAACTCCAAACCTGGCGGTGGTGGTGCACACCTTTAATACCAGCACTCGGGAGGCAGAGGCAGGTGGATCTCTGTGAGTTTGAGGCCAATCTATTCTCCAAGAGCTAGTTCCAGGACAGGATCCAAAGCTACAGAGAAACCCAGTCTTGGGGAGGTAGGGTGGATATTCTTAACTCCACTGTCACCTGTAGTAGCTTTTCCTAAAATTCTCATTAGCAGTCCATCAATTTAATTGTGCATCACTTGTATTCAGACTGGTTTGGTTGTCTTCCTTGAGGGTAACTGTCTTGTATTATTATTATTATTGCATTAGGTAATTTTACTTTCCGTTTATACCTTTCTCTCAAGGATTAAAGTCTCTTTAGTTTTTCTTTTAAATTAGTTAGCAACTTTCATTCCATACTGTCTTATCTGTAGACCTATGTAGAATTCAGATCTATTTTTGTATTGGCTTTGTGCTCATTCAGTTCTGTTTGAGGACTAAGAGTCTGACATAATGGCAAATGCATGTAATCTTAACTTCTTTTGTCTGTCTGTTTGTTTGTTTTTTCGAGACAGGGTTTCACTGTAGCTTTGGTGCCTGTCCTGGAACTCACTCTGTTGACCAGGCTGGCCTTGAACTCACAGAGATCTGTGCTGGGATTAAAGGCACTTGCCGTGATGACTATCCTGTGCGCGCAATCCTAACATCTAAGGCTGAGGCAGGAGGCTCACTTGACTCCCAAGAGGCCAGCCTGAGGCAGAATGAGGCCTTGTCTCAAATAAAACAAAAGAGACAGAAAGAAAAAAAAAGTCTGAATTTAATCTGATGTTTGAATTGCTCTCTTTGTAGCTTTCATGCACAAAAGTTTCCTTTGAATGTGCACTCTGTAGCTTCCTAGAACAAAGCACACATTTATTCTTCCTTTTCTGAATTAATTGTCCTATAATTTTTATCTATTTTCTCTATGAAGGAAAATCTTGGGGACTTTCAATTTAACAATTAGTTTACTCTATAAATTACCCTGTACCTCAAGTGACCTACATCATATCCAAAATGTGCTTTCTTTCAGATTAACATATATCAGGTTATAACATTTCATGTCATTCATTTATTATATTCCTAACTCTGGAATGGTTTCTGGGACATGAATTTATTTTAAGTCATATCATTCAAGTTCTTAAACACTGTCCAGACATATTTGTTAACATGTAGTTGGTGAGAGTCATAGTTGAGTCACTGAAGTGGCTCTGTGCAGTTGAAGTTTCTGTAATGGTAGAAATGGTTTGATTCACTTTGGTATCCCTCGTATGATGGGGCATTTGAGTGTCTGGACTAAAATGGAATAAAGTAATAGATTTTTAGATTTTATTTGATTTAATATTAAGTTTAAATAGCACATGTATCTACTGGCTACCATACTGGATAGAACAGATAGCAGGTTCTTAAATGGCCTGACTCAATATCAGTTTAAATGAAAGATCTTTTATCTATTTTGGGGATTCAATTTTTTTATTTAATATAATTTCTTTATTGATTCTGTGGGAATTTCACATCATTCCACTCATTTTCTAGTCTCTTCATATTTGCCCTTCACCCTTGCAGCATTTCCCCACCACCCAAGAAAGTTTTTAAAAATTTCAAAACAAACAAACTCACTTTGGTTCTCTGTCTTTCTTGCCTCTCCAACACCTCTTTATTCATTTTAGTGGCATTGGGAATTGCAGTGTGTCACGCAATATATTTTTGTTCTATCAGTTTTACTTTCAAATGTTCATTGCAGTGAATCACTGGTCTGCTTCAAGGCCTTCAGTGGCAACTGAAGCCATGGACATCGATACAGACCCCAACTGGTGTAGGGACACAGACCCAGACATGGCCCTTGGCAGCAGCTCAGGCCTGAACATTATCAAGGGCCCTGGAGGCAGTACAGGCCACCCAAGATCAGCATGGCACAGCTGTAGCATGACTCTTAGACACCAGCATGGCCTCAGGAGGCAGACCAGACCCCTGGCATCCCCATGGCCTTTGCTTGTAACAGGAGCCAGGGACATCAGCTCAGATCCTGACTACAATAGTACCATGGACCCAGACATGGCCCTCAGCTGCAGTTTGGTCCTGGATGTCACCATAGCACCATGTGGCAGTGCAGGCCACTCTGACACCTGTATAACCACAGATGGTAGCCCAGACACTGGCCATCCTTGTGGCCTTTGGTGGCAACATGGGTCACGAATGTCAACATAGACTCTAGCTGCAGTAGGACCATGATCCAGATATGGCCCTTGGCAGCAGCACAGGCCTGAACATTATCATGGCCCCAGTGGCAAGCTGGCTACCCATATTATCCTGCTCCTCATCACCTTTGCTTCATCTGTTCTACCTCTTGCCACAGCAGATGAACCATTCTGCTTCTCTTTCTCCCATTTCACCCAGTGTTAGCCCCACGTTGGGTGTTATTTTGTAAACAAAGACTATACTTTTGCTTTCCAGCTGCCTGGACCCAAATAATCACACAGAGGCTATATTAATTATAACACTGTTTGGCCAATGCCTTAAGCATATTCCTAGCTACCTCTTACATCTTAAATTAACCCATTTCTATTAGTGTATGCATTCTACGTGATATTACGTAGAATGGTGTTACGTCATTTTCTACATGTCTTGTTTTCTCAGGGACTGACTGGCACCTGCTTGAATCAGCCTACTCTCTATATATCTCTGTTCGGGTTTTCCTGCCTGGTGTTACTCTGCTAAGCCATTGGCCAAAACAGCTTTATTCATCAACCAATAAAAGCAACATATATACAGAAGGATATTCCACATTAATGTTTAATCCCTTTAGCAGTTAAGTTCTTTATTGAATGACCTGTTATTTCTGTTGGTAAAAATGAACATCTCTTTAGACAGAATTGTTAGTAAGAATTCATATGCTTCATTTTTTATATTTCTTTCTAGACAGAGTTTAGATTAGATGTAAACCATCTGGGTGTGTGATTCTGGGGTTCTAAACCAGGGTGAGCCTTACATGGTTGATAAGCAAGCACTTTATCATTGCACTAAACCTTCAGCCTCAGGTAAAACCATCTGATGCTTGACCAATTAGATTTTTTAAAAATCTTTTTAAGTAGACCTATTGATACTGGATTTTGAGGATCTAGTTAAAATATATATTACATGCTTTTATAAAAATCTACAAGTCTGTGTAGTTCTAAAAAAGAAAAACTAACTACTGTGTTAAAGATCTTTCTTTAATTTCTGGCTGTTGTTTCCTAGTTTAAACTCTATTTCTCTATGGAAACAATAGGACATTCCCTAGGAAATTGTAATAAAGATAAAGAAAACATTTACATACTTTATCCAAAGAATTTTAGCATAGTGCTTGGTGGTTTAGTAAAGTCAGAGTATAGGAATGAGTATAAGGGGAGTTCTTACCCTGCCTATTGTCAGACATTCAAGTATCATAAAGTGGGGAGTAGAACCATTAGTGTAGTGCCTTGCAGAACCATATTTGATCCTGAGTCAAGGAAAAAATAATGCTGATTATGTCTTTATTTAAACATTGACATTTTATTCATTGATTTTTTTCAGTAGTTAAAATTTTTTAGGTATTTATCTTTCTTGCTGAGTTTTTATACTTATATTTTGTACCTGAAGTCTTAATAACTTTAACTCAGATTTGGTGCTAGTTAAAAGTGTTTCTGCACAAGAATTGTCTTTATGTAGAAAGAATTACCTACCAATTGGCAGTCATTCTCATTATATTAAACTATTTCTCTGCTAGTTTAATGTTTGCCTAGTTGGAATTTATACACATATTCTTAATAAAATTGGCTTTGTGAATTTTTACTAATTCAAAATTGGCTTTCTCTCTGTTAACTGAAAGACTATATTTGAAGTGAGTTTACTCACATGTAATCTTAAAAAATTTAGAATCTTTAAGCTCTTTTAAAAACTATAGGCTAGTATTTGATTGAAACAAAATTATACTTGAAGTAGATGGGAATTTTCATGTAGGAGAATCATAGTGTCTTAATTAGGGTTTTCAGTGCTGTGAGAGACATCATGATCATGGCAACTCTATAAAGAAAACATTTAATTGGGTGGTTCACTTACAGTTTCAGAGGTTCAGTCCATTATCATCATGACGGGGAGCATGGCAGCTTGCTAGCAGTCGTGGGGCTGGAGCTGAGAGTGCTACATCTTTCAGGCAGCAGGAAGGCACACTGAGGGAAGCTTGAGCAAAGAGACCTCAAAGCCTGCCCCCACAGTGACACTCTTCCTCCAACAAGGCCACACCTCCTAATGGTACCATGTAGTAGGAGGCCACTTGTTCATTCCTGGCTGCCCAGACCACGAAATAATCACTCAGAAATTATATTATTTGCAATACTGTTGGGCCAATAGCATAAGCGTATTGCTAACTAGCTCTTATATCTTAAATTAACCCATTTCCGTTATCTTACATTTTACCACGAGGCTTGTGGCCTACCAGCAAGGTTCCAACAGCAGCTACGTGGCTTTTCTTCATCTCTGCCTTCTTTCTCCCAGCATTCAGTTTAGTTTTCCTGCCTAGCTCTCTTCTGCTAAGCCACTGGCCAGAACATCATTATTCATTAACCAATAAAAGCAACATATATATAGAAGGACTTCCCACACGAGCACCACTCCCTTTGGAGGCCATTTCTTTCAAACCACCACACATAAGAAAGTTAAATGGGGCTTGATCCCTAATGGGTGGTTAAGAAGACCTGAAAATTTCTATGTAGTCATTTCCTATTCAGAAATGCATGTAGTCAAATTCTTCCCTAAGAAACAACTCTTAGAGCCAGAAATTAGAGAGAAATCTTTTATTGTTGTTTTTGAGAGTTAAGCAGAATTCACAAAGCACAGTTTTATAAAAATATGAATGATTACTTCTTGGATTGTTTTGTAAAGTACTGGAGTGCTTGAGTTTAATTTGAAGTCCAGTAGATAATATAAATATAGATACTAAAGCAATCTTAAATAGGCTCCATTGGGTGTGTGTGATGGTGAGGAAGTATTTTGTCTGTGGCATATTGAGTTGAGCTATATGGATGGTAATTTGTTGGGAAAATTGTTATATTGTATATAATTTGACTTGTTTTTATCTACATGTTGCAGCTTTTAAAAATGACTACAAAACGAAGTTTGTTTGTGCGGTTGGTGCCATGTCGCTGTCTACGAGGAGAAGAAGAGACGGTCACTACTCTAGATTATTCTCATTGCAGCTTGGAACAAGTTCCCAAAGAGATTTTTACCTTTGAAAAAACTTTGGAGGAGCTCTATTTAGATGCTAATCAGATTGAAGAGCTTCCCAAGGTATGCTAATACTGTCAATAATTATATTAGATAATGTCTCCATAGACATTTACATTCTTATATTGTTGTACATATGTGTTTCCATTCACTGGTTTAGTCCTACTGTAAGCACAATTCAAAATGATACAGATTTTACCTCTGTTCAAGTTGTTTAAGTACTTGTGTTAATAACTTTATTTTATTTTAATTAAAGCATATTATAACCATCAAAATAGATAATGCATCAGTACAACTTCTGGAGCCATTAGATTTTACTAGTCAAAGAACTGAAATTTTACTTATTGTAAATTCTATAAATCCTTTATATGCAGTGTTATAATTGGGGCTAGTTGTTATTTCAGCTACCACATCATGCTTTTATGGTTATATAAGTTTTTAGAGGTGGGATTCTACATTCTTCCATTTTGTCTGGGATTGATTTGGAGAACATGCATCTTTGAAATCTCAGAACATCTGGCGGGAAAAGATTGATATTGTGAAGTTCTTTTTTACATTACCATTTTATTAGTTTTTTTTAGTATGCACTTACTTATTTTTCTCTTATTACCTGTATTTGTTTTCATGTTTTATGAAAAAACTGCAGTAGCTTTAAATAGTTTATTAGGGGCCATCTGAATGGCTGTTTTTTGTTTGTTTGTTTCAAGGCAGGGTCTCACCTTGTGGACTAGATGTCCTTAGCTCTTAGAGATCTCCCTGCCTGATGTGGGATTCCCCTCTGTATGCTGTGATTACCATTAGTGAATAAAGAAACCGTTGTAGACCTATAGCAGGGCAGAACTTAGTTAGGCAGGGAAAGCTAAACTGAATGCTGGGAGGAAGATGGACGAGTCAGGGTGAAGGCCATGAAGCCGTTGCTGGAGACAGATGTGCTGAAACTTTGCTGGTAGGCCATGACCTCATGGTGATGCACAGATTAATGGAGATGGGTTAAATTAAGATGTAAGAGTTAAGCAAATAAGAAGCTAGAGCTAATGGGCCAAGCAATGATTTAAATAATATCGTTTCTGTGTGATTATTTTGGGGGTCTGGGTAGCCAGGTGACCAGGAAACAAACAAGCAGCTCTTGCAACACCTGCCCTTGCCTTCCAAGGCCTGTGATTAAAGGTGTACACCACCATGCCCTTTGAAGCTGTAAATGGAGTCTTGAAATTGGTGGCTTAAAAAACTGGTTAGAGCTGAGCCTGGTGGTCCCTAAAGGAGAAAGATCTCCAGTTCAAGTCAATTTGAGCTACACAGTGAGTTCTGCCTTGGCCTGGGTCATATGTGTACTGAGACCTTGTTTCAAAACCAGCCAACCACAGCCACCAAAGAACAATTTAATATGTGTTATCAGAATTCTGAAAAATAGACTATAATTTGGACTGTGAGATTTAGAAAATAAAATTATAGAAGACTTATTTAAATAAGAATTTCTGATGAACAAGAAATAATTAGTATAAGCATGCAGTATGTAAGATATAGTTATACTAAAAAAAATCTGAAATTTAAATTTAGTTGGGTATCCAGTGTTTAATTCAGCAACCCTAACTGTAATATAACAGAAAATAAAGCATGTTGCTTATAAACCTTGTTTCATGAAATAGTTGGTTTAGATATTTGTATGTTTGTGAACATCCCGGATGACAGTATACAAAGGCTTTTAATCGTGATGACCAATACTAAAAGCATTGGAAAGCCAATGCTATTCTGGGTAATTATTTTTTATAAATTTTATTAAGATAGAATCTCACTTTGTAGTTAGTCTAGCTTCAAACTTCATTGCAACCCTCCTGTCTCAGCTTTCCAGCTCTGGTCTCAGCTTCCCAGATCTGGGGATTAAAGGCTTGAGCCACTAAGCCCAGTTTATTCTTGATAATTTTGTGAAGTCTTTAATAGCTGTGGAAAACGTTAAACATTGCCAGTTACCTGATTATGAATCACACCTACACTGTGATTGTAGTGTACTTTGTAGTTTACTGTTCATCATTACTGTGTATTTCAACAGTTCTGTTACTTGCCATGGCTAGTTCTCTGACAGAATATGGAAAACCTAGGTTAGTCATGATTTAGGACCTCAGTGCGGAGGCATGTATAAGAGAGATGCTGACTCCAACAGTGCAAGTAATTGAACACGTACCTACCACAGACCTAACACTTCGATGGTTTTCAAGGGATGCTCTTCAGTATGGCTTTCATTTTGGAATAAGGTTGGTTGAAAGACAAGCTTACTATTTGTAACGACCACTTACCCTTTGATAGCTTCAACAAAGAATATAGCCATATATTTTATATACTGGTTCTCACTGGATAGAGGCTAGAAGTATAAATTATTCTAAGTGATTCAAGTTGATTCTGATTCACAATAACATAGAACAATGTGAAGCCTTTCTTAGTGTTAATGCAGGCCTAACTCATTCAGCTTTAATATGGATATTTATCATATAAATTAGTCCATGAAATAACTAAAGAAATGTAGAAGATAATCAAAATCCTCTCTTTTTTTCCCTAGCAACTTTTTAACTGTCAGTCTCTACATAAACTAAGTTTGCCAGACAATGATTTAACAACATTACCGGCATCCATTGCAAACCTTATTAATCTCAGGGAACTGGATGTCAGCAAAAATGGTAAGTCTTCCAGATTCTTGTCCTTTGAGACATATTTCATTGTTAGGATTTCTGTTTTCTAGATGTTTAAAAGTATATTGTAATATATTAGATTCATCTAGAATCTATTTTACATAAATATAGTAACATTTTTCCCATTTCAAAAGTTTTGTTACCTGTTTTATGTCAAATCCAATAAAATTTAATGTCATATTCTCGGTTTAGAATTGTTTATAAATATAAAATCAGTGATACCTCAAAACAGCTGGAAAATAAGCAGATTTTAAATAGATTATTATAGACCATGTTGTGCAATGTCCCTCTCAAATGTATTCCTTCTAACTGAAAGTTTTTACTTTCATCAACATCTTAATCACCCTACTCCCTCACCCTGCTTTCTGCTGACTACCATTTGACTTTCTGCTTCTGTGAGCTTGCCCATTTAATATTCAGTATTGGAGAACTCAGGATGTTCATTTTTTTATTCATGATTTCTTTTACTTGGTGTCCTTTAGGTTCATCCATCCTGTTGCAGATGACTAGGTCTCCTTTTTTAATGACTGAGGAGTGTTTCACTATACATACATATATACAATTTTTTTCTTTATTGAGTCATTTATTTATGGAAGCTTAGGTTGAGTCCACATGTTAGCTATTGGGAATAATACTGCAGTGAGTACAGACATGTAGACCTTTCTTCTTTTTGTCAGAAGTTGTACGGCTTACAAACATTTTCTCCCACTCAAACAACTGTATCCCTGACTTGTTTGGGTGTGCACAGCCTTCTAGTTTTATGTAAATTGGTTTATTTTTGTATTTGTTATCTATCTTTTTGGTGTCATATATTTAAAAAACCATTGTATAGGAGGCTTCTCCTCCTCCTCTTCCTTTTTCTCCTCCTCCTCCTCCTCCTTTTGGCTTTGTTTTGTTTTTCAAGACAAGGTTTCTCTGTAGCTTTGGTGCCTGTCCTGGAACTTCCTCTGTAGATTAGGCTGGCCTCAAACTCACAAATAATCTGCCTGTCTCAGCTTTCCAAATGCTGGAATTAAAGGCATATACCACCATTGCTCGACCTTTTTTCTTTTTTTAAACAATTTATTTTTATTTTATGTGCATTGGTGTTTTGCCATGTGTGTCAGATCCCCTGGAACTGGAGTTACAGCAGTTGTGAGCTGCCATGTGGGTTCTGGGAATTGAACCCAGATCCTCTGGAAGAGCAGTCAGTGCTCTTAACCACTGAACCATCTCCCCAGCACCTGCAGCAGCTTCTTCTTAAGAGGTAGTTTTATAGTATCTGGTCTCATACTTAGAATCCTTTGGTCTACACAGTGACATCTGCTTTCCCCAGTCACACTGAAGAGACCCTCCTTTCCTTGTGATGTGTGTAGGCAGATTTTTCTTTGAGCTGCCAGCACACAAAAAATCAATATGGAGACATTAATTATGAAAGCTCCACCTTAGTTTAGGATTGTTTTTAACTAGCTCTTATTACTTAAATTAACTCATATTTTTAAATCTACGTTCTTCCACTCACTCATTACCTCATCTCCATTATACCTATCCTGATTATTCTGCATCTAGCTGGTGACTTTCTTCTTCCTAGAGCTCTCTCTGTCCAGAAGTTTCTGCTATACCTCCTGCCTAACTATTTGCTGTTTAGCTTTTTATTAAACCAATCACAGTGGCATGTCTTTACATGGTGTAATCAAATATCTTGATACAGATGTGTTCTTGGTGGCATTGTTGAAATCAATTGACTGTACATATGTGGGTTTATTTTTGGCCCTCTTTTCTGTTCATTGGCATTTTTCTATTATACTGGTACCATATTCTTTCCTTGTTAGAGCTTGCAAGTGAATTTTGAAGTTAAATGAGGTGAGGCCCATAGCTTTGTTCTTTTTACTGAAGATCATATTTGATTTGGAGTCTTTTGTGATACTCTGTTGGGATTATTTTCTTCTGTTTTTGTGAAAAATGTCATTAGAATTTTGATAGTGCATTGGATCAAAAGGACATTTTAACAGTTCTGTTCCTTCTAATCTGGAAACATGGGGAATCTTTCTTTCCATTTATTTCCAGTTCTAGCTTCTTTCGTCAGAGCTCTGTTGTTTTCAGTGTAGTTCCTTTTTTGCTGTTAGATATTATAAATAGGACTTTGCTTTAAAAGAAAAAAATTTAGATAGATTATTGTTAGCATATTAAAGTATGACTGACTTCTATATGTTCCATTTTAATGTTGATCCTTTTCATTTCTTTCTGTTGCCTAATTGCTCTGGTTAGGACTTAATATAGCTATGCATAACTTAATAACCATATATTTATAAGTTTCTCTGAGGAATACATCACAGGTAATTGTGTTTTGGTAAACATTATAGAATATGGTCTTTTAAAAATCATCTTTTATATTTTGAAATTATATAATTTTCCACCTCCTGCTTCCTCCCATGTAACTCTCCCCTCTCAAATTCATGGCTTCTTTTTCTTAATTGTTCTTACCTAAATATCAATACATATTTTCGGTGTTACTTGTACTTATATGACTTCAGGGCTGACCATTTAGTATTGGATAACCAATTTGGTGTGTTCTTCCCTGGGGAAGACAATTTCTCCCACTCTCCATATTCCTTAGTTGCCTGTAGACTTTTTGTGTATGTGTGTTGTGGGAGGTGGTGTTGAGAAAGGGTCATTTTACATAGCTCTGGCTGTCCTAGAACTCACTGTGTAGACCACACTGGTCACTGTGACCAGACTCACAGAGGTCTGCCTGCCTTTGCCTCCAAGGTGCTGTGCTATCACACCCGATCCCTTTAGTTCTTTGTCTTTATGAGGGGTGAGGACTGTGCTTACCTATAGGCATAAGGAAATATTTAGAGTGTAGTTTTAGATCAGGCTGGTTTATTAACCAGGTGTAGGTTCCTTCAAGATCCATGACTTAACTAGCCCTGTTTAGTTGGCTGGTTTTCCATTATCAGAGATGATTTTCCTCTTGTTGTGTAGGTCTTAAGTCTAATGAGAGAGTCCATACCACCAAGGTATGAGTGCTCCTGCTGCACCCTTAGAGTTATCTGCCAGTCTGGTAGCTTATGTGGTCTTGATGTAATCAAGCAATGGTAGGCATAGGGTGCATGAGAATGTGACTTGGACTGTAATATAGTAAATGTTTCCTTAATAAGTAGGAAGGAGCTCTGTGCTCTCTGACTGCTCTGACAAGATACCCGAGAAAATGTTACAAAGAGCAAAGATTTTTATTGACTCACAGTTTTGCAGTTTGAGATATATATGGTTTCGCCTCATTGCTCTCGGCTGGTGGCACAGTGTATCAGAGCAGGGACATGTGTTGGGGTTCGATCATCCTATGGCAGACAGCAAGCAGACAGAGAACGGAGGACTGGTGTTACATTTTTTTTCTTCAAACCGTGGCCCGACTACCTGACTTCCTTTTAGAAAACCCTATCTATCTGAGGGTCCCACTATTTCCTAACAACCTTAGAAGTTGTCAATAAAACCTTTGGAAATATGTAAGGCCCAAATAATAACAAGTATTCTTTAAAATTATTAAAATAAGTAACAGTATATAACAGTAAGTATACAAACCAGTGACGTTAAACTGGCATTATATACTGTTTATAACTGACAGAACAGGTTTGTTTATACCAGTATCACCACATATACATGAGTAAATGTATTATACTTGGACACTGGAGCCTACTGCAGCATTTGAGAGTAGGGATTTTTTAACTGCAGTGTTATAGATAGCTGTTGCTTGTGTGGTTGATAGTTGAATGAAGCATTTTGTGGTGCCGAATAGGTATAGTGATAGTAGGGATTTTTTTTTTTCTTGTTCCTGATTGTAGAAGGAAAGCTTTGAACTTTTAGTTGATGAACATGATGTTAGTTGTGAATTTATATTAGGTCTTTATTATGTGGAGAAATAGAACTATCCTTAATCTGTGTGACTTTTTTAAAAGTTATTAAAAGTGTTAATTTTTTGTATTTGAAAGATTTACTTCCATATTCTACTAATGAAGCATGACAGATTCCTGAATAATGAATTATTAACAAATAAGGAATAATTTTGTTTAGCTTTCTATACCTAGTATAGAAGATAACATTTTAAATTTTAAAATCTTTCAGAGACAGAGAAGAAAAAAATGAGCTCTTAAAATTTTTTAAGTGAACATATATTTTATAATTACAAAAAAGAATGACTCATGAGAATAACTTTTTAATACCCTATGTCTCTGTCATATACTGCACATTTTGGAAGCTGCTTGATTGCACTTCCTGCCTACTCAAGTAATATTATTTCCCTTCTCAAGCCTTCGATGAGGTTGAAGATTAAATAGTCGTAGTTACCTTCCTCTTATGATCTAACAAAGCCACTTCCAATGCAAGATTTAGACTCTTTAGGATAGAATGTTTATTAAAACATTTAGCATGTTTCTTGCTTAATATTGTTTATGCCGGTTGTAATTCTAATTTTATATTTGATATCTGTTCCTAGTGTATATAGTTTTCTATTAGGTTTGGAAGTCTTCTTATTTAGACAAAAGGGGAGGTGATGGGGAACCTGCTTCAGCCAGTGACCTTTAAGAGGCTGGACCAGGTTGGGGGTGTAACCTTTTGGGTACCCAGAGAAAACCTATGGCCCACCCAGCGCTCGTGCTCTCTCTGTCTCTGTCTCTCTCTGTTTCTCTGTCTGTCTATCTCTCTTTCTCTCATTCCTGTACTCCACACCTTGAGGTTGGACTTCCTGTTCCTGTTCCTTGAGTTTTTTCCAAGTTAGCTTGGGATTATTGACTTGCATCCCCCCTCCCCTTTTTATGCATTCAGGGCCTGCAGTGGGCTTTTGAAACCTCAAAGCCCATCCCCAGTGACATACTGCCTCCAAAAAGACCTCACCTTCTGATTATTCACTAGATCATTATTAACATTTGATGTGCCCGTGTGGGCCATTCTCATTCAAACCTCTACAAGCTGTGAAGATAGTATTTTGTCTGTGCTGAGGATAGCTCAGTTGGTTAAAAAGAAGTGCTTGCTGCACAAACATGAAACCCTGAGTTCAAGCCCCAGTACCTAATAAAAAAAATCTGGTATTGTGGTGTGAGCATGTAACCTCAACACTTAGAAGTAGAGACATGTGCATCACTGGTGGTCACTGGCTAGCATACCTAGTGGCAAGCTCCAGGTTCCGGAGGGAGACTTTGTCCCCCCACAGAAAAAATCCCACAAAACAATAAAGCAAGCCACAACCATATTCACACACAGAGTTGGGCCTATTTTAATTTTAACTATAGAATCATGTCATTGGCAGTGGGGCATATCTATAGCAGCTTGTGTAATCTACACAAGACCACTACTCAAGTGAAGCAATGGTTTTTCATTGTACCATTCAGAACAAGCTAGTATGAAGCAGAGTTAGAGCTTATTAAGAGATTTTTAACATAGCTTTAAGCATACTGATTAATAGACAGAGAAGCACTCAGGATAGAATATACCCAAGTATAGATATGGGTTTCTCCAGACAGCCACACTTCATTGTATTAGCAGTTGTCATATATATATAATTTCAGTAACTTCTGAAGTTTTACCTCAGTCCTTTTACTGAGGGACCTTTCCCCTCTTATTCTGTTGTGCATCTGTGTATGTATGTTCTTGTATGTGTTCATGTGCATGTGTAATAGATCCAGAGACCAATATCAGATAACGTCTTCATTCATTTGATTCTATTTTATTGAGACAGGTTTCTTTCAGTAGCCTTGGCTGCCCTGGAACTCATTATGAAGACCAGACTAGCCTAGAACTCAGAGATCTGCCTGCCTCTGCCTTCTTCCTCTTGGGAGTAAGGGTATGTATCACCACACCTGGACCCTTTTTTTTTTTTTATTTTTTGAGACACCTGTCTCTTACCTGAACCTGAAGGTTGCTTATTTGACTAGACTGGCTGGCCAGCAAACCCTAGGGGCCTTCTTATCTCTTCCTCACCAGTCTAGGATTAAAGGTACTTGTAGTTTTGTTTTGTTTTTTCTGAAGCAGGGTTTTTCTTCACAGCTCTCACTGCCCTGGAATATGCCCTGTGGACCAGGCTGTCCTTGAACTCACAGATCTGCCTGCCTCTGTGCCCCCCCCCCGCCCCCAGTGCTAGAATTAAAGGCATGCACCGTCGCCTCCCAACGATGTGCAGCTTTATTTATTATTATGTGAGTTTTGAGGATCTGTATTTAGTACTTCATTCTTATGTGACAAATGAGCCATCTGTCCATTCTCCTCCTCCTTTTTCATATGTGAGATCCCCGGGTGGTTTCTGAATAATAACTATGTAACAGAAAGGTTGCACAAGGGGGTTAAGACCTGTCTTTTATGTGGGGTATCGTCATTCATGCCTGTAATCCCGCATTTGGAAAGCTGACACATGGGGATTGCATGGTTTCTAAGTCAGTCTGGGCTGCACAGTGAGTCCAGGACAACTCAACTACAGAGATCATTCCTAAAAACAAAACACACTTAGAGAAAGGACACTTTAAAAAAAAAAAAAACAAAAAAAAACTATTAAATGGAGTTTCTTTTTATTTTTAAGATTTATTCATATAATGTATACAGTGTTCTGGTCTGATGTGGGATTCCCCTCTGTTTGCTATGAATACCATTGGTTAATAAAGAATCTGTCTTGGGCCTGGCAGGGCAGAATTGAGGTGGGTGGGTGGGTGGGGCACAGACACTAAACTGAATGCTGGGAAAAAGAAGGTGGAGTCAGGGAGACACCATGTAGCTACCAGAGGGGAAAGACACGAGTTGCCAGGTGGAACCTTGCCTGTAGGCCACAAACCTTGTAGTAAAATATAAAATAATGGAAATGGATTAATTTTAGATGTAAGAGCTAGCCAGTAAGAAGCTAGAGCTTATAGGCCAAGCAGTGATTTAATTAATACAGTTTTTGTGTGGTTATTTCGGGGCTGAGCATCCAGGAACAAACAAGTGGCCTCCTACAACACTGGTCTGCATGTATGCCTGCAGGCCAGAAGAGGGTGCCAGATCTTATTGTAGATGGTTGTGAGCCACCATGTGGTTGCTGGGAATTGAACTCAGGACCTGTCGAAGAACAGCCAGTGTTCTTAACCACTGAGCCATCTCTCCAGCCCATAGAGTTTCTTGTAAGATTACAAATTTCTTTTTAGGTTTAGAGCTGTGAAAGGACAAACTTGGTTATACATGTTTAGGCCGTAAGCATGATTCATAGGTATTTTAATATTCTGTCTTTATAAAAGAAATATTGACTATGTAGATAACCATTACAGCAAAGTTTCTTAATTTTGTTGGAACTTTTGACTCTGGACTGGTTATCTTAAATCTTGTCTATAGGATTGGCAGACCACAGCAAAGCAGAAGTTATTATCATCTAAATAAAGTCGTTGCGAAAGGGATGTTTGTCATTTTGATGAGTTTGGGGTTTCTTTCCTTTGTCCCTTTAATTTTCCCTGTCTTTCTTTTATGCTTCAGACTAGATAATACTCATACTTTGAAGGTAAACCTCTTTGGGAATGTCTTGAAAAAGTAAGGAAGTTTGCCATGTACATGTCTGAAGTAAGTGCACCAGAAAGAGAAAATAGCTAGTGTATTATCATTTATAAGGTTCTAGTGTCCTTAGCATGTGTGATAAACCCAGGAACAGGGTAGTAAAAACAGAGCAATAAGCCAATAGATTATATTAGAAATAAAAGCAGAGGTTGGGATTTGTAGAAGCAGATAATGTAGGCCTTGTAGGCATTTGTATGAACATTCATATTTAGGTTTAGCTATGTGTATGAAGAGTTTGAGTACATGGGTGGAAAAGCAACCAATTCAAACGCAGTTTTAGTTTGTGGAGATAATAGTGGTAGAGATGGGTGTGGGCAGACTATGAATATCCTTGAAGGTAGGATCAGTGTTTGGTGATGGATTGCATGTGCATTTGAGAAGAGAGTTACAAATGACCTCGTTGATTTTATCTTGTGACTGGAAAGACAAAATTGCAGCCAGCTGAGATGGAGGAATTGGTAGGCAACTCAGGAATAGATACCAGATTTCCTTGTACATTTTCATACATCCTTTTGTTTTGGTTGATCTTCCTGCCTCCAAGATATTCTTTCATCTTCTTGCTCCTCCTTTTCCCTGCTTGTATTCTATTGCCCACAGTATTCCCCCTTCCACATTAATATTCCATATTCTGTTGTCTCCTCCCCTTCCCAGGCAAGGGCCCCTTTTTAGTTTCTTGCCCTATGGTCATATTTACTTCCTCCTAGATGCACAGGTTTTACAACTAGAACCTAGGACTTGGCAGGTTGTAGCAGTTCACACTGATTGAATATGCTGAAGAGAAGGAAGCAGGAGGCTCACTAGTTAAAGGCCAGCCTGACCCGTTTTGGGCTGGAGAGACTTATCTCTTAAAAGCATTGGGTGCTCTTCCTGAGGACCTGGGCCAGTGCTCACAACTGCTTTAACAACTGCTCTTAGGAAATCTGATGCTCTCCTTTGGTCTCTAGACACTAGGCATGCATGTGTTGTACAGATACACATGCAGAGGAAAGACGCACCCACACACGTAAAATAAAAAGAACACTTGAAGCTGGCATTCGAATATGCAGGAGAACAGATGGTGCTTGTCCTTCCGAGCCTGAGTTACATCACTTAATGTTTTCTAGTTCTTCCCGTTTCCTGTAGATTTCCTAACTTCATTTTTTTTCTGTGTGTATATGTGTGGCTGAATAAAATATCTTTGGTTTATATCCTATGTTGTCATTATCCATTCATCCATTTGCTGGTGGACATTTGGGCTGATTCTGTTTCCTTATTATTGTTAAGTTATCAGTGGTAAATAATGGATTTACAAGTATCTCTGAGTATGATATAGCCCTTTAGGTATATGCCATGGAGTGTATAGCCGGTTGTAGGGTAGTTCTGTTTTCAGTGTTTGGAGAATCCTCCACACTGATTTCTGTAGTGACTGTATCAGTGAATAAATTTATTATTCCTTTTTCCCCATACCCTCACCCACATTTTTCTTTCTTGACTGTAGTCATTCTGACTGGAATGAGGTAGATTTCAAAGTAGTTGTAATGTACGTTTCTTTGATGGCCCATATATGTTTTCTATGAGAAGTGTTCAGCTCATTGACTTCTTACCTTTCTGATTGCACATTTGTATATATGTGTTTAATTTTTGCAATTCTTTATATATTCTAGATATTAAACACTTGTCTGAAATATAGCTGACAAAGAATTTTCCCCCATTTTCTAGGTTATCTCAGGAACTTGGACTTTTTGTTTAATTGCTTACTTGCTTTCTTGTTTGAGATACCAACATCTCATCCAGTTATTTGTAAGAGTATAGAGTTAAGTCATAAAAATAGTTCTAGAGGAATACATTTGAAAGTTGTGACCATATAGGTGATATGTCAGGACAAAGATTAGGTGCATTCACTAAGGTGCATTCACTAAGGAAAAGCCCAAAGAATGAGGCCTGATTGTACCTTACAACCTTAAATGATCTGGAAGAGTAGGAAAAAGGACAAAAGATAGAAAGAGCTTTACTAGTGTAGGAAGTAACCAGTATGATAAAATCATTCTCTTTACATTGATGTGTGCACATGCCTGCCTGTGTGCGTGTGCGAGTGTGTGTGTGCCTGCTTGCTTGCTTGCCTGTCTTGTCTTGTCTGCCCTTGTACATGTGTGCTCATGTGGAAGTCGTAGGTTGAAGTCAAGTATCTTTCTCAGCTGCTTACCACCTTCTTTGAGATGAGGCCTTTAAGTGAACCTGGAACTGACTGATTTGGCTAGAATAGTATATATCAATCTCTTGGCTTCTTCCTTTCCCCACCTTCCCAGAGCTGGGATTACAGACATGTGGTCCCATGCCCAGCTTTTCTACACAAGCCCTGGAGATCCAGATTCACACAACCTCATTTTTGTACTGCAAGCACTTTACTGACTGAGCCATCTCCCCAGCCCACTTACCAAATTTAAATTTTGATAAAGTCCTAGTATTTGTAGTTCATGTCTTTCACTTTGTATTTGGAACATGTTTGCTGAATAATAAAGTAAAGGTATTTTTTAATTTGAGGTACTTGAACAAAGCCTAGTTTTTTAAAAAGGTTAATATAATATTCAGCAAGGATAGGAATTATAGATAAAGTTTTGAAGGCTAAAAGATCTCTTACATTATACAATTTGGTAGAATTTAGCACATTTTAAATTTTACCATTACCAGTACCTATATAGAATATTTTCATCAGTCTATAAAAAATTCCTGTCCCTTGCCTAGCATCTCCCAAGCTCTCGTGTGTGACTTTTTTCCTATGGAGATATGGGTAAACATTTTTTTTTTCCTTACCTCAGATAGTGTACCAAAGACAGACCAAAGAAATTATTCCAAGGTTTAGTGTTCTTAGCCAGTGAGTTTATTGTTGGTTTTTCAAAAAAATAAAACTATATGACCTATTGTGTCCAGCTTCCTTCCCTTAGCATATTTTCAGTACTCATCCTTGTTGTACCATATATTGATATTCTGTAGTGTGAACATACTATATTATGTTCATTATGTTTATACATTCATTTATTATTGATGAACATCTGGGCTCTTCTACATAGTATGAGTATTCATGTATAGCATTTAATTTGAACATATATTTTACATGCTCTTACATATATACCTAGTAGTGGAACTTCTGGGTCATTTATAATACTGTATGTAACATTTTGAGGAACCACCACATTTTCTATAGTTGGCTATGTGCTCTTATCAGCAATATATATTCTCAGCATCCATATTGGATTTTGTTACTTTCATGTGCTACATTTAGTCAGGTCTCTTAAGACAGATTCCTCTTGCTAGTTCCTCGGACTTCCTTTTCTTCCTGATAATTTTTTATTAGATTGGCATTTCTTTAAAGTTCTCTTAATGTGAGTTTTTTTTCTTTGATGCTTCCCATCATTAAATTCAAGTTGTATGCTTTTGCATTCTTTTCTCAATTGCCACATGATGAGGCTAACTCGTAATTGCTAATAAGTCAAAAACATGTGATTTAGGAGGTGTTCATCAGATTCAGTTACTCTTCGTTATTCTATAAAGTATCTTGTAGGGGAATCTTTTTCACTATATTATACTTTTACCTACTAATTTTGGCATCTATTGGTGATTTTTTTTTATGATGCTGGGGATTAAACCCAGGAAGATTTTGCATGTGTTAAGTAAGCACACATCCTACCACACCCAATTCATTGGTGAGTTTTGACAAAATAGTATGCTAGTTGTGGATTTTCATCATTCATTTTATCATGGAGAACTCCACACTTAGTGTTACAGTAAGTTTGTTGTTTATTTTGTTTTGCTTTTTACGAAGGATCTTGTGATGAAATTGATATGATCTTAAATAACCCTAAAGTGACAACCCTATTGGATAATCATTATGATAATAAAGGCAACTATATAAAATTCATTCAGAAGATGCTTTTCAAAAGTTCCTAATTAGTGTTCATTTAGAACAGAGTAATGCAAGTAATTAAAATTGATCTGTGATCTGCTGCCAATCACCAATTATTTGTTCCTATATTTTTGGTACAATAAATTAATGAAACTAAAATTTGACATTACAGTAATTTAAAGGTATATTGCAAATGTATAGGTATATAACAGATTGGAAAGTTTTAAAAAATCCTTTACTTCACTGGTCTGAAGAACATGGAGAAACCAAAATGCCCAGTAGGTCTCTTGAAACATGATAGTGTACAGAAATCACTGGCCCTTAAATAGTTACATTGTAAGTGTGTCACTGGATTATATGAAGTAAGAAGGTTCGAAGAAGAGGGAGTGAAAACATGGGAAGGTATAGGAAAATGTTTATATTAGAGGTGGACAGTACTACTGCCTTAGGGCACATTTTAGGGCATATATTCCATCCTTTCCTCCTGCAGGTTTGTTTGCAGCTCTATTCCTTTTATATATATAGGGGACCAGCCCAATCTGGAACCCTCCATTTTAAAAGCTGTTTTCTTTTTCCCTGAGGAAAAAAATGAATGTTAAATGTTTGCCTTTTGTGTCTTTTATCATTAACTAGTTCATAGGAAAGGTACTAAGAATTTCCAGAAGTGCTAAGAAAAGGCAGAAAAACTAATCAAAGTATTTAGCAGCTATAGAGAGGCAAATGAAAGAAAATTAAAAGGGAGATAGATAAATTGTGGTGAAAGTGGCCTGATTTGCATTGATGTGTCAGTTTCCTGAGTTCTTGGTTAGTTGGCAATTAGCTTCTGAATCTCCACAGTGTCTTTATTATTATTATTTTGGCCTTTGTAATACCCCTCTTCCCTAAGACTGACATATCTGTAATATATTCTATTAATTTGGTTGTTTGTTTTCTAGGAATCCAAGAATTTCCAGAAAATATTAAAAATTGTAAAGTTTTGACAGTTGTGGAGGCCAGTGTAAACCCTATTTCTAAGTAAGTTAAATTATAAACTGCTTTCTTGACTCTAAACAATTGCAGAGCAGTGGTGGAATGTAGATTGTTTCTTTAGACAGTTGAAGAAAAATTGGATCAATCTTAGTTATACAGAGAGTCAGGGTTTTGTTTTTTTGTTTGTTTGGTGCGGGTGTGTCTGTGTGTGTGTGTGTCTGTGTGTGTGTATGTGTGTATTTACCTGATGGTATGTCTGTGTACCATATGTGCTCCCCTCCCCCCCATGTGTGTATGAGAGAGAGAGAATATGAGTGTGTGCGAAAGTGTTTTGCCTTCATGGTCTATGTACCATGCATGTGCTTGGTATCTGAGGAGGCCAGAAGAGGGCTTTTAATTCCCTGGAACTGAAGTAACATAGTTGTGAGCCACCTTTGTGTTCTGGGAATCAAAGCTGTGTTCTCTGGAAGAGCAGCCAGTGTTCTTAAACTCTTAAGTTGTCTCTCCAGCCCCGTGGAGATTCAGTTTTAGACACCTTCTAATAATCTTTCTAACCCGTATACTACAGGTATAAATTTGAAATCCAAAAGAAGGAATGTGAGTCTTCTAGGTCTTATAATCGAAGTAAAAAGTGGGCTAATATATGCATATATCATGCAGTCAGATGGGGTACTTTCAAAACAAACTAAAAGAAAACTGAAGAAAAATACAGGTGATTGGTTACAACATGTACCTGAGGTTATGTGTTCTTTTATGATAGTAAAGTCTGTAAACAGTTTTCTTTGTACCAGAGCTGTTAAATTTTGCAAAATTGTAATGTTACTGATGCTAAAGGTAAATAGAATTAAGCACAGCTTAGTATAACCATGTTGAAAGTATAACCAGAGTACTCATTCCATGGTAAGTTTCACCAAAAATAGAGCTGCCTTACTTGGTATTGAAGATGGTGGAATGTTGTGAGTAAAGGAAAAATAAACAGGTCAGAGTCTGATACGTCTTGCAACATGGATTTTATGCTTGTCACAATCCAGTACAAATATTTAAAGATGAAATACTCATTTGAAAATATTTTTTCTAACATCAAGTTGTACATCAGTAACTTGTTTATGAGCATATATAATAGAAGTATAAGGAACATGTGTTCTTATCTGGCCTTAATCTGTCATTCACTGCTTCAGTTTCTCCTGTGCTCATTATAAAGCTCTACAGCCTTAATCATTCATAGGCCAAAACTTGAAACTGAAAATAATATAAACCTAGTGGTTCTTAACTGTTGACTCTTTAATACTAGGAAACATATTGCATCCTTGGAGATTTTGGTTTTCACAGTGGGCATGTGATTGTGTGCATGTGTGTGTGTGTGTATACTGATGCTACTGGCTTCTAACTGTAGCATCTAGGTTTATAGCTTTACATCCTACAGGACCAATTCTCAAAACAAAGAACCATTCATCTTGCTACATTATTAGTATTTAGAAATTCTTTATATAGTCCTTTTAGTTTATACTGGATGAGATAAATTTGAAAGGTACCTGATGATTCATAGTTATGTTCTTCATTCTGTGTTTTTGGCTCATTCTAAATGTACTATTTTGTGCACATTTTATGATACTAAGACAAATTTTGTCTTCCTTTGTACAAAAACATGCAGTTACTAGTTTTACAACAGGTAAGTTGTTAGAAAAAGAAAGCTTAATGTAGAGATCACTAATAAAAGTGAAGAGGTAACTATTATTTGTTGAGAAGCTATCTTTATTATACCGATTCTGAGTGAAGTTTTTGGCAAGAGACTGACATTTTAAATATGCATTTAATTTAATTCTTTTACATTTTACATAGGCTTCCTGATGGGTTTTCTCAACTGCTAAACCTGACCCAATTATATCTGAATGATGCTTTCCTCGAATTCTTACCAGCTAATTTTGGCAGGTAAATTATATTCTAAAGACATTTATTTATATTGTTAGCTTCTGTAAAATTCACACGACTGCAGAGTACTTTACTAACACTCATTTCATAAACCTTTCTTTCGTAATTATTTCCAAGTGTTGCAATTCTTGCAGTTTCTTTGAATTATTTCCACTTGGGTTTACTATCCCAAATAAATAGTAAATACAAATTTAAACAGAATAAATGTTCTTAAAACTGGCAAAAACAGATGTTTTTAATGAGAACAATGTCTCTATATTTGAGATACTAAATGCTGTGCTAGCATTTATGAAACTGTAAAGTGACTTAACAGTTTAGCAGTTTTTCCTATAGAAATCAAAGTTTTTAAGAAAGAGGAATCTATTTCTGAGATCTCTTTTATCTTTCTGTACCCACCCTCAACTGTGAAGAGTGTTTTTCCTTTATGGTCCTTAATATTCCCTTATTCATATAGATGTGTATTATTGTCCTATAATCCTAGAGTGGTAAGCAGTTTTGTAGGTATTTTCAGTAAAAGGCATAGAATTTGTTCTAGGATTGAAAAATTAGGGATAACCACTTTGTCCCTTTGAAAATGTATTAAAGTGGCTTACCTAGTGCCAGTGGGAATGCTTAGCAGGTAAAGGCACTTGCTGTGCAAGCCCTGTATCCTGAGCCGGACCCTGGAACCTATATAAAGGTGGAAAGAAAGAATTGACTGCATAGAGTTTTTCTTTGAGTTTTGAATGTGTGCTGTGGCACGTGAACACACACAAACACAGAATACACATACAGTAATCAAAAATAAAAATTTTTTTTTAAATTGTGCTTTTTTTTTTCCTTTCTTGATTTTGAGGAGCAGTCTGTTTTGTTTTGTTTTAATAAAGATCTTACTGTATAACTCCAACTGCCCTAGAACTTTCTATGTAAATCATGATGGCCTTGAACTCATAGAGATCCAGCTTCTGCCTCTAGAGTACTGGAATTAAAGGCTGCACCTCCATGCCTAGCTCTATTAAAATTATTTTTCTTCTTTCACATTTAACATTACATGTAGTAACTATGTAGTTGATGCTGCTTTACTTTAGAATATGAAAAATCTTAGTGCAATTCCTTATATTTGATTCTTTTGTCTTGCTTTATTCTTTGTTTTACAGATTAACTAAACTCCAGATACTAGAACTTAGAGAAAACCAGTTGAAAATGTTGCCTAAGTAAGTCAGTATGCTGCTCTTTTAAAATCCAATTAGAGTTTTTAATCCTTAGGCCATAAAACAAATTTTACTTAAAATATGAACATACATTATTTTGAAAGATATGTTTTGATACAATTCTTGGTATTAAATATAAAAATATATGAATTTGTTGGTTTTCAGTATGGTAGTGTGGTAACACTGATTCCATCCTTCTTTGAGCCACAATTTTATTTATATGTGACACAGCAGTGAAAATATCGAGTAAGAAAATCTGAATCTCAGACAGAGAGATTCCATCCAAGAGCTCATACTTACACATTATTCAGAGTGGTTTGTGAAATCTTCATGTGACGTTTTGTAACTACAGAACTTTACTGTATGGCTTTATAGTCTGTTGTAAATCTAGAAATTAGTGATTGGTTCTGTAATATAAGCTGACACCAAGAAGAAAGGGCTTCATAAAAGCAGATAGTAATATAAGAGTATTTAAAAGACAGAACTTCCGATTCAAAATAGACTGTAGTCGTTGGCCATTTACTGAATGTAGAACCTTGAATGCATCGCTATATAGTTTAGTAGTTAGTCTGTGGTTAAATATGATATACAGTCCATATTTAGAAATAAAATTTCAGTGGAACACATCCACAGTTATTAAATTTTCTCTGGTTGCTTTTTCTTTTCCTTTTTTTAAAATTTTAATGTATCTTTATTTCTATTATACCCTTCTCTGGTTAACATGTACGCATCATGCATAGATACCCCCACCCCCACATGATTATATGTCTTTGAGGACGGAGACCATATTTAATTTTTATTACAAGTGACTGTGCTAGGGCTGGAGAGATGGCTCAGCAGTGAAGAACACTGGCTACTCTTCCAGAGGTCCTGAGTTCCATTCCCAGCACCCACATGTTGGCTCACAACCATCTGTAATGAGATCTGGTGCCCTCTTCTGACCTGTAGGCATACATGCAGGAAGAACACTGTATGTATAATAAATAATTCTTAATAAATCTTAAAGTGACTGTGCTAAGTTTAGTGGTTGGTTTTATTATGTGAATGAAGTTTGTGGTAGTGCAAATAAATGTAAATTAGAGAATAATTTATATTATGATTTTATGAGATATATTACTGATTTGGTCCTGGCCTAGTTCAAAGCTTTACTGGGTAAGAAGAAAGGTGAAAAAGCTAGATAAAAATTGTAATAGCTTAATGACAAAAGCTATCCCTCTGTCACTGTGACAAAATGCCTGATAAAAACTTTTGCTTTATTCAAATATTTTATCACAGTAATGAGATAAGGAACTAATACAGATACTTCCCACCCAAAAACTTTGACAGAAATCAGTTGTGCACTTTCCACTTATTGTTCATTCATTCTCTGTCTCTCTCTCATCTGTGTATGTGCACGCATGCACACATTCTTGTGTTCCTTTATGCCATTGATTGTGGAAGTCGGGACAGCTTACCAGAGGCTGTTCTTTTCTTCCACCATGTGGGCTATGTGAGTCAGTCTCAAGTCGTCAGGCTTGGTGGCAAGTGTCTACCTGCTGAGCAAGCTTGTTCCTGTGATACAAACTTTTTAGGAAGGGTTTATTTTAGTCATAATGTTTGTTGATCTCTGGCTTTTTGGGTTTTGTGGAGAAGCAACACACTTTGGTGAGGAGTGCAAGGTGCTCACCTTGTGATATTTTAGAATTAAAGAGAAAAACATGAGTGGAACAGCAGGGTCCTTATGACCTCTTCTTTGCCCCCCACCCAGTCTGACTTCCACTAAACCCTTTTCTAAAGCATACTTCTGAGTATGCTTCGTGCTAGGGACCAAGCCTACAACATATAGGCCTTTAGGGGACATAGAAGATGCAATCTGTAGCCTATGGACCATCTGATCCCCGATGGACCATTTGAATTTTAACTCTTTAGAGACTCAGTCAAGTTGTATAAATGAATTTGTAAATATATTTTTCTTTTTTTATTTTGAAGCTATATGATTAAAATGTTTGTAACTTTATAAGATATAAATAGTTTTACTATTAAGATATTCATGTACATCTAGATTATGTAACCAGACTTTAAATTTTAAAAAAAGTGTTGGATGTGGTGGCACATGCCTTTAATCTCAGTGCCCAGTAGTAGAGGCAGGCAATCTCTGAGTTTGAGGTCAGCCTGATCTACAGAGTGAGTGCCAGGACAGTCAGGGCTACACAGAGAAACCCTGAAAAAGAAAGGAAGAAACTGTGTGCAGAGTGAGAGGGATCCAGTCCTCCTTTGGCAGCTGCGTCCTGGGAGTAGAACTCAGGTTGTCAGACTTGGCAACAAGTGTCTTCACCCACTGAGTCTTCCTGCAGACTCAGCTTTTTCTGATGAAAACTGGTTTTACATATAAGTTAAGTGAAACTGAAGGGCACTGACAAGTTTTGAAGGGCAGTCTAATTTTTCCTTGAATTAACAGACATGTTCTTATTCTAGTATGCATTTTTCCTGAAGTTTCTGAAGTATACAAATAGATCCAAAGTTGCTAATAGCAACAGAATTAAGTGGAGATTATTTGTAATGGGTTTCCTTCTTTTGTCACGTATCTAAATTTCTCACTGTTCTTAAATCTGCTTTAAACCTTTTCTAGGACAGTGTCTGTGGTGGAGCTTTTCCAATGCTCTGTTTTTTGTTTCTGTACCCTGAAATGAAAGTAGTAGGTTTATTTTCTTCAGACAGCCCTCCTGTTTATTATGTATCCTGATGCTACAAGTAAATTTCTGTCACCTTGTCAGTTTGACAGTGTTGCTCTTTGTGTTCTTCAGGTGTCTCCTCCCAGCATCCCTCTTTTCTCAGATCCCCACCTGCACAGTAGTTTGAAGATAGAAACTTGATAACAGAGCATGTGATTTTATACCATTTGATAAAGACCCTGGAATTTCTTTGTGTGATTTATGAAGGAAACTAGAACTTGTAGGCTTTATAGACAAAGGTCAACATGAATGAGGGAAATAGAACTGTAGCCCAGCAGATAGGACCTCAGTAAATCTTACATTAAGGTGATTTTGATAAAGATAGGTGTTGTAAAATGAATTAAAGAGGTGTTGTTTTTATTAAATTAAAGATTGTTAAGAATTAAGGAGTGTTATGTTTAAAATGTATGGATTGGAAAAAGTAGCTATATTCAATTTATGCCCATAAAATTGTTCCATTACAGTATGATGTATATTCTTTTACTGAAAAGCTGAAAAACATTTTAACTGAATTTTACTTTTCATTTTTACACATTTGAACATTCAGAGAAGATAAAATTCTATAATCTTTTGCTGTATTTTTAAGTTCCTTTGTTTTTTAAGCTTTCATTTCCAATATAATGTTTGACTATATTGTACTAATGGTAATTTGATATACAATGTATTATTTTGCCTTAATGCTATGAAGTCTTAATGTGTGAGTAACACAGGCTTTTCTTTTCTGTATAGTTGATAGTGCCTCAGTATATATAAAAAGATATTATCTCTAGGCAAGTCAAGAGCATAAATACACATTTGAATGAATTCACAGTTAATTTTGTTTAAAAGATATTCTTGTAGAAGAAGAAATAAAATTGCAGCATAATTTTTTTGTTTCAGAATCTTTTTTTTTAGTTTATTTTGTTTTTAGATTTATTTATTTTATGTGTATGAGTGGTTTGCCTGTATGTGCCTGGTGCCTCCAGAGGTCAGGAAAGCAGCAGGCCAGATCCCCTGGAAATGGAGTTAGGTATGGTTGTGAGCTACCACGTGGGTGCTGGGAACTGATTGTGGGTTCTCTGAACCAACTCTCCTTTCCTTTTTAATTTTTTTCTTATAGAGAAGTATTGACATTTTGGGGGGGAGGAGTTGAACATGATATATTACTACTTTAACTTAAAATTTTTTTCTTACTAGATTTACTCACTTTATGTGAGTGTTTTGCCTGCACCCATGTGAGCCTGTGGTGCTCAGGAGAGAGCATTGATTGAATCCCCTGGAACTGCAGTTGTGGATGGCTATGGGTTCTGGGAATTGACCCCAAGTGTCCTGCATGATGAATAAGTGCTTGTAACAACTGTGCCATCTTTATAACCCATATTGCTTTAATTTAAACTTAATATCTAATTCTACTTGAATTCTTAACAAACCCTTACTTTGAATTGTATTGATTTGGCTTGAGCATGTGAGGAGCAATTTAACATTTGAAAGTTACTTTATAGACTTATAGTTGTGTTTAAGTTTTTCAACTGGATAAGCAGCCCAGAAAAAAAGATTTCTTGAAATCATGGTGGTAATGATTATGCATCTGCCAAATAGTCTAATTATATGATATTTTATTCTATGAGAAGCTGAAATTAAAGCAATGAATTGACAGTTTATCTTATGTAGAAATTAAATATAACTTTTTTTCTTTGGAAATAGTATGTTGAAAAGTCTACACATCATATAAGTATGTTTTAAACTATGAGATTTGAAAGTGTCTATGTAATTTATGTTTTTGTGTCGTTAATTCTTTGTTACTCCGTTGTCCATAGAACCATGAATAGACTGACCCAGCTGGAAAGACTGGATCTGGGAAGTAATGAATTCACAGAAGTGGTAAGTCCTCACCAGTCTCACCAGTCTTACCAGTCTTTAGTCTTGCATTTGTTCAGGGGCACGATGCAGAATTAAAATTAGGAGAAACTGCACATGCTTTTAAAGAAAATTCTTAACCTGAACTTTCCAATCCATGAGAAAAGTTAACCCAAGGGAAATCTGGAAATGGTTAGACAAAATAGGAAATTGTTTTTAGTTTGCCTTGAGGTCTGTTAGTTGAATTTGTTCTTTGTGTTCTGAGTGAACTGTGGTACTGGATTTATAAGGAGTGGAGTAAGCATGCAAATTTGTATCTAAGTAAAAGTTCTCAGAAAGTAAGCCAGATGGGTTTAAAGAAGTATTCATTAACTGAACTCACATTTAAAATTTTTGATTGCAAGTTCGTTGTTCAAAATTAGGGCATCTTTCAAATGGTAGTGTAAGAATAAGAATTTCTGTTGTGGGTTTTGTATATTTCAGCTGTAATCAGTACGGTACTGTGGTATTTGACCTTATAACCTTTTCTAAAGTACTTTTGCATATCCTTTTTTAAAAATTTATTGAAATTTTTAATGTTATATTTATGGATGTTTTGCCTCATGTGTGGCTTGTCTACCATTTGCATGCCTGGTGACTGAGGAGGTTGAAAGAGAGTGCTAGATCCCTGGAACTGGAATTACAGACAGTTTGAGCCAGCTTGTTTTGGAAATCAAACTCAAATCCATTGAAATAGCCTCCAGTACTCTTAACCACTGACCCATCTCTCCAGCCTACTTTTTCATATTCTAATTTAAGATGATTTTTGATGGATTTCACTGTATTTGCAGAGTTTTACTTATTGTGAAAAAGTACATGCTTTGCTTCCTAAGTTATCCTGTATGACCTTATGTTTTATTTTTTAATGTAATAACTTTAATATAAGCAGTGTGATTCTTGTTATACTAGTTTTGTGAATCCTATTAGGTTTTAAAAATCATCTTTTTTCCTGCCCATTTTGATCTGAATTAATATCACGCATGGGGAAAAAATAAAAGCCAGGTGGTGGCAGCGCACACCTTTATCCTAGTACTCGGGAGGCAGAGGCAGGCAGATCTCTGTGAGTTTGTGCCCAGCCTGGTCTACAGAGCTCCAAAGCTACAAAGAAACCCTGTCTTGAAAAACCAAACCAAAACGAAACAAAACAACAACAAAAAACTTAATAATAGAAAGACTGGCTAGGTGATGTATCCCACCTTTTGGAAGATGGAGTCAAGGAGGATCAATTTAAAATCATCCTCTGTTATAAACGGCTTCCAGTATGTCTCCAAAACAAAGCAAACCCATAAAACTTACTACTGGGTTACAATGATAAAGACTTATAAAGAATAAAAGGAAGTTTCTCTTAATTCAAGTTATACCTATATGTCTTACCTATATTAATAATAAATCTGAATGTGCGACTTTCTGTGGTGAGTGGGTATGATAGTACCCTTTGCCATTGTGTATTTATTGATTGCCATGACTCTTTAGACTGAGAGAAATAACAACTTCAAGGAGACATTCAAACCTTCAGCTCCAGTGGCCAGTGCCCAAAAGCAAGTTTACCTGAATACCAAGGTTCACACAATATAAGGGGGTTAGTGAGTTTAGCCTTTCAGCACCAATATAATTTTCTACTATACAGTCCTGGTTTCCTACTAGTTCACATAATAATATATACTTGTTATGTTCCTCTTTCAATCAAAGGATTGGTATGTAGTCCCAGCACCCACATTGGGCAGCTCACAGACACCTGCAGCTGTAGCTCAGGGGCATCCTTTATGCACATATGCATATGTGTGTACTGGTGCACATGCGCATACACACACAGAGTAAATCATATATTGCCTTTTTTACTTTTGAACTTTTTTTCCTAAGATTTTCTAAAAGGCTATGTATAGCTATTAAAAATGAACAAGAATATTTTTATTACACACTTTTAAACAATGTGCCCTATTTTAGTTTTTTTTTTTTTATTAACTGTATAAATACTTGACCCAATTGGGTAATCCAGAACTTTCACAAATCTTTCTACGTTTGTGGAATTTGGTTTTCCCAGTGCTAACAAAGGTGCTGTACAGAAGCACACCCCTTGTGGTGCTTCCCTCTCCTCTCTCCTTTAATGTTTTGATTAAAGATTACCTTGGAAATTCCTGGGCTTCTTCAGCCAGATGTAGATAGTCATGTAAATTAATTGAATTCTTCTGATTCTGTCCAAACAGCCTGAAGTACTTGAACAACTAAGTGGATTGAAAGAGTTTTGGATAGATGGTAATAGACTGACTTTTATTCCAGGGGTATGTATATGAAAATTTCAGTAGCTTTCCATTTATTACTGTCTCTCTTTTTGAGTATTTGAAATGCACATTTACAAGTTATTTTTAGTCATTTAAATGGTGAATTTTTACTTAATTTTTTATTACACAAAAGTTTGAAACAAATTGTACTTTTTAAAAACCATGTACACATCTGAGAACGTCCATAACAAATTGTATTAAAAGTCTTCTTACTACTGAGAACATACGCATTCTGTTAGTACCAGTCCGAGTTATACTAAATCCAGTCTTTCCAGAAATAGTTAAACTAAAATGATTGCTGTTTTATCACCTGAGAAATGGTCTGCTTCCATATCTAAAGAAGACATAAGAGAATTGTTATTTCATAGGAGGTGAGGAATATTTACCTAAGAAAACTATCATTCCACATCTTCATTATTAAATATGTCTGGTGATTGAGAAAACATTCATATTCAATTATTAATTAAAACTTGGTATTGTGCTTATTACTTAAATTTTAAAAATTATTTGATCCTGGCCATTGTGGTGTACGTTTTAATCCCAGCAGCACTCAGGAGGCAGAACACGTAGATCTGTAAATTCAAGGCCAGCATGATCTACAGAGCAAGTTCCAGAAAAGCCAGGGCTACACAGAGAAACATGGTCTTAAAAACAAAACAAAATTACTTGATATAATAATGACATTTTCTGTCTTTTACTTACAGTTTATTGGTAGTTTGAGGCAGCTCACGTATTTGGATGTTTCTAAAAATAATATTGAAATGGTTGAAGAAGGAATTTCAACATGTGAGAACCTCCAAGACCTCCTCTTATCAAGTAACTCCCTTCAGCAGCTGCCTGAGACTATTGGTCTGTATTGCTTTCAAAACAATTTCTTTTTAATTATTAAAGACTTCTATTTTTACTCAAATCTTTCATAGAAACTCAAAATCTTTCTATTAATGTTTTATTGTAATACCACTTACAGATATTACTTGAAGTTTCCCTGATGTGCTCCATTGTACAGTTCACTACTTTACTGTTGTTACTATTTATATTTATTCTAAGGAAATTCTATTTTTATGACTTTAATAAATTTTGACAAAGAAGCTAGTCTACTCATTTTCTTGGATCCCTAGCCCTTATTTGGAAACTGTTTTCCATTACTTTACTATTGATTGATTGATAGATAGATAAGAAATCAGGAGGATTTTTAAAAATTTATGATATATATACAATTCATGCTCAATCTATTTGGAAGTTGTTTGTTTGATAAAGTATGAGGTAGATAGGTCACGTGGATGAAAAGTCCATGCTTAAATCTTCAAGGTGATATAATAGAAAAAATTATCATATTTCTCAGTTGAATTACACCAGTTTTAAAGGTAAGACACATTTTACATTTTAGAATTCTATTCTAATCTAATAAGTACTTTTGATTTTTGAGTTGAAATATATTTATTTACATACTATTTTGTTATGTAGTGACAATTCACACTGCTGTGTTTTTATTAATTTAACAGATTGTGGTTAATGCTTTATGTCATGACTTTGTTTTAAGAACAAGGATACAGAAGTGAACACTGGAGACAAAATGTCTGTCTTCTTAGAAAGCTTATATTTTACTTGGGGGTTGGGTAGTAAGTTAAACAGTGCAGTGGGGGCTGGAGAGATAGTCAGTAAAAGACTTGCCTTCCAAGTATAAGGACTTAATTTTGATTCCAAACACTAACATTAAAAGCTAGCCTTAGTGGTGTGTGCACTTCTGTTCCCAGCATTGAGGAGGCAGATCCCTGGGGCTTCCTAGCCTGCCAGCCTACCCTAATAGATAAGCCCCAGGTCCTAGTATGATAAAATGAGGCTGGCTCCTGTGTAAGGACACCAAGGTTTACCTCGGGCGCTCACAAGCGTGTTCATACACCTGCACATGCGGCACATGTAGACACAGACACACACAGTAAGAGTGGGTGATGATAGGGTGTTGTGTCTTTTGTAAGTAGGTTTTTATTGGTAATGTCTTCTAAATGTTGTCAAATCTAATGTGTTTCACATTGATTATTGATGAATTTGCTTTATAATTTAAGCTGAAAATGATTTATTACTTCTTTTCAATAGGTTCATTGAAAAATGTCACAACTCTTAAAATAGATGAAAACCAGTTAATGTATCTACCAGACTCAATAGGAGGGTGAGTTGTGTGTGAATGTGTAAACAAAGAAAGTGCTGTTATTAACTCAGCTTGTGTCTCTTCATGCATTTTAGATATTTACATAAAGAACATCAAAGCAGATTCCACAACCATTCAAAATAAGTAATTTGCATACAGTTTTGTTATTATATAATAGTAATAAAAATATACTCATTTCTTGTTGATAAAATTTAGCTTTACCAAATTTCATTATTTGCTGATTTCATGTTGATGTGTTCTTAAATTTTGGGTATAGTTTAGATTTTAAAAAACATGTGTTTTCATTTATAATTATAGTCTAAGGTCTATAGAAGAACTGGATTGCAGTTTCAATGAAATTGAAGCTTTGCCTTCATCAGTTGGGCAGCTCACAAACATAAGAACATTTGCTGCAGATCACAATTACTTACAACAGTTACCCCCAGAGGTACAGTATTTTACATTTATGTCAGATTTTTGTCTTCTTTTAAACATATTCTTTAAGTATGTTTTATTTTCTTTCCAAAATAGTTTATTAATAATTTTATAATCTGAATAATAATAGGCTATGCAACTTTGAAGCTGTTCCTAAACACTTTCCTTCTTAAAGGAAAATTAATAATTTAAAGAGAGTAGTTAAAGCTGGGTGGTGGTGGTGCATGCCTTTAATCCCAGCATTGGGGATTAAAGAGGCAGGCATATATCTGAGTTCGAGGTCAGCCTGGTCTAGAGAGTGTGCTTCAGGACAACTAGAACTACATAGAAACCCTGTCTTGAAAAATCAGAGAGAGAGAGAGAGAGAGAGAGAAGTTAAAAGTTACTACAAAAGTAATACTTTTGTAAATGCAAGGATTATTTCTCACCACTTTCAGATATAGTAATATAATTTTGTTTATTGACCTGTAGGCCAGGTTTGTGATCTCCAGTTTGTTTCTCTTTCAGATTGGAAACTGGAAAAATATAACTGTGCTGTTTCTCCATTCTAATAAACTAGAGACACTTCCAGAGGAAATGGGTGATATGCAAAAATTAAAAGTCATTAATTTAAGTGATAATAGGTTTGTAATCTTCTGTTGGCTTATAGAATACATTGAAGTTAAAATTTGATATGAAATATGCTAGCTGGTGTTTATTTCTTTTTATATATATTCAATTGAAAAAAATGAGCAAACTATCTGATGTTACTTATTGTGATTGTCATGGTTTATTTTGAACCAACATAATTAAACAACCTTTTTTCTTCCATTATTATTTAGCCTTTTAATTCCTATAATCCCAAATTCACCTTTGTATTGCTGCTGAACAAAGCAAATTTTTAATCTAATCTTTGCTTATGTTTTTCTAGGCAGAGATTCATTCACACAGCTTGGGCCACAAAAGCCAAATTGCAGAGCAGATTGATTGCTCTAGATTCCCAGACTGGAGTAGTGATTGCTGGAATGGAAAGACTAAGGCTGTTTAAACAATAGTTGCAGAAAGTTATAGTTGGAAGTTTTTGCCCCGCCCAATCCCACGGCCATTTAGTCCCAAATAAACACACACAGACTTATATTAATTATAAATGGTTTGGCATATTAGCTCAGGCTTATTATTAACTAGCTCTTATAACTTAAATTAACTCATAATTTTTGTCTATGTTTAGCCACGTGGCTTGCTTGGTACCTTTTCTCAGTGAGGCATTCTCATTTTGACTGCCTCTGCCTTTCCTCTTCCCAGAATTCTCATAGTCTGGTTGTCTCACCTATATTTCCTACCTGGCTATTGGCCAATCAGCGTTTTATTAAACCAGTATGAGTGACAAATCTTTACAGTGTACAAGAGCATAAATCCACAGCAGAATGTTTTTTATTTTGTAATACTTTACAAAATACAAACATAATCCTTTTGTAATAGTACAGTAGGTTTCTCTCTTATGTAGAAGAAATTTCAGGCTCACAGAGTTTGTAAAGTAGAACTTTAAGTACAGTATTCTGACTGACTTGTCAATAATGCCCTAACAGCTACAGTTTATTTAAGAAGAACCTCTGCCTCTGTACTAGTTTGTTTCTTCTCATAATTTCTTTTTCCAAGTGAGAGCACCAGCTCTTCAAACTCTGTCTTCAAAGTTATGCACAGAAGACTAGTTAGGTTTAAGACAGCAAGGATAAAGTAAAAGTATTATTTTAAATAGAATCCTATTTTAATTTATTACTCTAATAAGTTTGTGTCACTATTTTATGTATTATCATTTTAAAATAGTAAGAGCTGACTAAAATGTGGAGCAGCACAGTGTTCTTAAAGTAGGTCTTCCTACAGCATTAGTTCCCTCTAAATACAGAAACAACAACAGTTTTGTGAGTGAGTACTCAGGGTGGCCTTACCTTACTTTATGGCATGGACAGTTTTTATTTTTAACATACAATAAAGATTGTGTAATTATATTGGCTCAGAATGAACCATAACATTCATAGAATGATAAGTAACATCAGATAAAGTTTGTTCATTCTTTCAATTAAAAAGTATAGATGCTCATATTGGACAGGTTAATGTGCTTGTCCTAAAATAAATTGTCAGATAATCTGGAAAGTCTTATACTAACGTTGGAGATGGTTGACTATAATCAGGAAATACAGCCGCCTTTGGGGCTGGTGCATATACTGTTTTTGTTTTTGTTTTAATTTTCATTATTGACTGAGTTATCCTTTTATCTGCTGAATTAAATCAATTATAGAGAATTGTATTTTAAAACTAGATAATGTTTTTGTCTTTTCTCCTATATAAAAGTGTGCATTTGACTTTACATTTTTATGTTAACTCCAAATGCCAATATACAGCATTGTTCAGATGACTTATGTTTTCATTTTAATTAATTTTGGGGGTACTAGGAGGTAGGAAGATAGGGTCCATGTTAGGTAAGCACCAGATCACTGAGCTGCACTTCTAATGCAATCTCTTAGTCATTTGAAATATTTTCATTTTTAAGTATAATTTTTTTGTCTTTTCCCAATCAGATTAAAGAATTTGCCTTTTAGCTTTACAAAGCTACAACAGCTGACTGCTATGTGGCTCTCAGATAATCAGGTGAGTATTCTGACCTAGTATTTGGCTGGACTTCCAATTGTGTTATATAATTATACCCTTTAATTTATATGGTGCCATGTAAGAATAGTTATACCTTTGTTCACATGTAAAAATGCATTTTTTGTATATATGAAGAAATATTTTACCATATTTAGAACCAATTTTTAACACACACACACACATATATATATATATATATATATATATATATATATATATATATATATAAGTGATTTTGTTGTATTTTAGCAAGTTTTCAAACCCATAAAAATATAGAGAGATCAGGAAATCAGACTCAGTTCTGCCTAACTTTTTATCATGACTTACTACCATTGTCACTTCTTTTTGAGTGCACATAAAAATCTGTTCTATCAGCAATTTTGAATGATACAGTGCTTCTGACGAGAATTGCCATAGTTTGCAGTAGAGCCCTTGAGTTTATTCTTCCTATCAGTTTTGTGCATCTGACCAGCATATCCCAATCCACTCTCAACACAAGCCCTTGTTAATTAATGTTTGTGCTCTTTCTGGGAGTTTTTCTCTTTGTATAATATCATGTGATAGTTGTCTTTCTGTGTCTAGGTTATTTCAGTTAGCATAATGTATTCCAGGTTCTTTATGTTGTTTCAAATCACAAGATATCCTTTTCTTTAAAGACTGACCTGTATTTTATTATGTATGTGTGTTAGCCAATCATTCATTGATGAACACTTAGGATGATTTCTGTTTTCTTAAAGATTAGTTTATTTTATGTCTTTAAGTGTTTTGCCTGCATGTATGGATGTGTGCCTGGTGCATCCCAAAGGTCAGAAGAGGGCATAGGATCCTCTAGGACTGGAGTTAAAGGTGCTAGAGTGAGCTGCCATGTGGGAACCAGACCCAGGTCCTCTGCAAGAGCTGTTAACCTCTGGGCTGTCTTACCCACCCCATTAAACTTGTTTCTTACCTTGACTATTGAGAATAATGTTACAGATTTGTAGTGATATACGTAAGCAAAATTCTGTAATAGTAATGGAAAAAGGAAATAATGCTCTTATGATTAATTTTGAGACAGTTGTAAAGGTCAAAAGTGGAATGATACGAGTTTGCTCAGTTTTGTGATACAAATATTTTAGTTGGGGTTTTGAGACAGGGTCTCACTCTGTAGCCTTGCCTGGACTGTAACTTCCTATGTAAACCAGGCTGGTGTCAAATTCATAGAGATCCTCCTGCCTCTGCCTCTGCCTCTGCCTCTGCCTCCTGACTGCTGGGATTAAAGGTGTGCATCATTATGCCTGGCCTGTGGATATAACTGCCAACCCACATGTAAGAGAAGGACATCACAGGAAGGAGATCTTGGCTCTTGGGAAGAGAGTGGTTCGAAATTAAATGTTACCACATAGTAAAGAAAATAGCCAATGTGAAAGAGACTTGAAAAGTGAAGAATTGAGCAGTTTGATGAGGTGACTGGCAAGTCGGGTGAGAATGATGGGTCTGGAGAGTGGCCTGCTGTCCTCACCTGATTGTACTGCTGCTTTTCTGGCCTGGCTCTTCTCTTCTGTAAACTGTCCTTCAAATTACTTCACATATCCTCATTATTTCTAATAATATCTTTAGTGTGCTACCTGTGCCTGAATTATACCTAGGGCCCAGTGTCTGTCTAACATTGACTCTTAGATATCTCAGAATCAGCTCTCCCTAAAACAGCATATATTCTTCTGCCCCAAATGTTTCTTGGGATTCTTAGCTCACTGAGAAATGTTTTATGGCCTCACAGACATAGGAGTACAACCTTTAATTAGTAACATCCCTGGACTGCCAGTCCAGTTCATCACCAAGTCTTCAGGAATATTGAATACGTCATGTGTGTGTTTCATCATTTTATGTAGACCTGCCCTGTCCAGTACTGAACCCAGTAGTATCATATGTAGTTAATCCAAAGTCAGGTGCCTTATAATTAACTGTATACTGAAGTTTTTACCCTAGTGTGATAATAAAAATGTGAATTTTACATTCATAATTTTTATTTTGGATTTTATGCTAAAAATTTTAATTTTTAAAATAAGGTTAAATCAAATGCATTTTGAAAGTATTTTTTATCTCTTTTGAGACTCCCCCTCCCCATTTTTGCTTCTGAGATAGAGCCTTGCTATATAGCCCAGGCTGGCCTTGAACTCAAAATCATCTTGTCTCAGTCTGTAGAATGCTGGGATTATAGGCATATGCTACTATGTTGAGCTTCAATCCACCCCCCAAATACTAGGATTCAGACTGATAGCCTCCTATATACTAACCGAACACTATTGTCTTTTTTTTTTTGCCTTCAAAAAACAGTGTAGCTACTATACAATTACAAATTGGACAGTGCTGATTTAGATTGTTGTCATAACTGTGTACTGTGTCTCTGTCTCCTGTGTTACTGCTTGCTCCTGCTAGCCCTTTATCACCCTCATAATACTGTAACTCACATGATCTCTCAATCCTAAACTCACACTAACCTCCTTGAAATAATGCTGATGGGTTTTCTGCATATCATAGACCTCGCCTATTTGTTTACCTCTTACACATTCATTCATTCTTTCCTTCTACCAGATGAGTTCTCATTGAGAGCGTTCTTTGCCCTACCTGCCTATTCTTTTCCTCTCCTCACCTTAAACCTCTCAGAAATGCTGTCCTGTTTGTCTTAGACAGCAATAAGTGAATGCCCCTATGCTCTCTAGTACCCTACACCTTATCAACTTGTGATTGTGTCTGTTGTAATAGCCAGTTTTGTCAGATGTTTATTATTCTTATATAATGCAGACTCAAGAAGTCAGTGTAGATCCTTGTTTTGCTCTGTCTTCTGTGTTAGTGCTTTGATATAAAATATGTTAGTAAGTATTTGATGAATGAGTGATTTTAGGTTTCAGAGGAAGAATACCAACAGGTGACATCTTGAGTTTTTATAACTAGAGAACTGAAGGCGTATCTAAAATTAAATGGAATTAAAGAACAGTAGTTAGGCATTCAAGGTATGGGAAAAGCTCAATAAACTAATTCTTTTCTCTGCCCAGGTACTCCATAAGTTGCAGTGGTTATAAATTTATGAAGTATAATTCATATGCCATTCAATTCACCCATTTTAAAATATGCCAGTTTTGATCTATGCAGTGGGTTGTTTAAAAAATAATAGAATATTTTCAGGGAAATTGGTTTTTACAAATGTCCTAGATAATTTTGATAATGCCATTCAAAAGGGCTGCTTCTTTACACACTAAGAAACGACTGGACCAAAAAGTTTTACTGTTATTTATATTTTATATCTGTTGAATTATCTTTGACTGTGGAAATATTTAATATAAGAGGAGGGAATGCAGATTGAATATCCCTTATTTGATATGCTTGGGATAAGATATTTTGGAGATTTTTGGATTTTCTTTTTGTTGTTGTTTTGGTTTTTTAAGACAAGGTTTCACTGTGTAGCCCTGGCTATCCTGGAACTCTCTCTGTTGACCATTCTGACCTCAAATTCACATAGATTCACTTGCCTTTACCTCCCAGAATTTTCTTTTAATATTCACAATTTTAAAATAAGATAGTAATCAAAATCTAAATATAAACTTTATTAATGTTTCATATACTACTTACATATGGAAAATAGTTTTATGTAGCATTTAAAAATTAATTTTTAGGGGTTTTTTTTAGCATAAACTTTCTCTTGATGTCAAATGTGTCCTTTTCTACTTGGGACAATCATGTCAGTGCTCAATGTTTTCAGATTTTGGAATATTTTGAAATCTTTTAATTAGCTATGCTCTGCCTAGGGTGAAGGAGATTAGTGGATTATAAGGAGATTAAATTTAGAAACCACGATGATGTGCAGGACTGGGTGTTTACATTTAACGATAGACCAGGGTGAGCTCTCAGAGCAGTGTTAATACTGTCATCTCTGCCCTTCTTGTCAAAAAAACAGTGTGAATGAAGAATCAGCCTGTCCTTGAGATTTCAAGGAAGCAGATTTCTAGGAAAGAGTAGGCTTACCATTTTCATTATTTGAGGAAGTCAAGTAAAGTGGTCAGAATATTTGAGACTATAGGACAGTTTAGTTTTTAACTAGGTGGAAGTCACAAAATTTTTAAATATTTGGGAGTAAGATTTCAGGATAGAATCAGGTTTTCACAAGAGTTTATTTGGAGAATAAACTGAAAGATGATATAGAAGAGAAGACTGGGTAATTCCTACCTACTTGGAGTTATTTAAGGCTCTTAATGGTAGAATTTTAGGTGAGTATATTAAAAATAAGAGTTAGTTGTATTAGGACAGATATTGATACTATTTGTTAACCAATTAGAAGAAAGATACTAAGAAAAGAATGAAGTCTAAAATATCTGGTGGCTCCACCAAGTGTCTTTTTGGTGCCGTTGATGGAGATAGAAGAGAAGCAGTGTTCAATGTACTGATTACTTTTAAGTACTGTCTGTTTATAAAGCAGCTAACTGGAGTAAATGTTTAGATAACTAATTTAAACCTTCTAAATGTTTTTTTTCCTTAAAAAGTATTTTACAAAAGGATATAGAGACAGCAAAATGACATATAATGGAAAACATTGTATTGTCTTTTTAGTAAAATCTCTGTAGTAAATAATTCATAGGCTATAGGTATTCTTGGCATATTGAAATATTTTATAATTTTTTCAGTGATAAATAATATATATTGAATTTGCTTTTTATTAAAATTTTATTTTCTAGATTTCTATGTGGTTTCAAATGAATGCTCAAAAGTGTTCTTTTGTATATATACAAATTTGTTTTTGTAACCTGCACCTTGATAGTTTGTAAAATTGGTGGAGGGTTATTTGTAGGGATTATTAGATATGTATTTTCTTTTATTGAAAATTAAAGGTTTATTAAAAATTAACCATTTGTTTTCTTTCCCTAGTCCAAACCTTTGATACCTCTTCAAAAAGAAACTGATTCAGAGACTCAGAAAATGGTGCTTACTAACTACATGTTCCCTCAGCAACCAAGGACTGAAGAAGGTAGGAATTAAAGACTTCCTCCTCTTCCCCTTAAGTGCCAAGATGAGTTTTAGCTCCAAAACTTTTTATTACTTCATTGGGAGTTTGGAATATTGATCAGAAAGTTTTCAGGAAATAGGTGGATAAGTAACATTATAAGTTGAATATAGAGGTGTGGAGATATATTGTGTGCTTTCTTTATTTATGTAACACTGATAATGTTATCAGTTGTAGCACTCCTTACTTCAAATCACACTGGACTAAATGTTAGGAATGCTTGTGAAGCATTGTGTGATTAGAAGTATTCAACCAGGACATGGTTTGTTCTATTGTATATAATACCCTTGGAGTCCACACACTACATCAAGGTCATCTGTGAAGCTACAATCTATAATCGTTAGTCACTACTAAGTTACTTCCTAGGTTTTGCCCAGCAAGAGAGAATATGTTCTTTAATACTGGCCGCTAGTATGTACTTGTGGATTATTGTGTGAAGACAGAGGACCAAATTATTTTTAATATATTTTGTTGTGTTCTGTGTGTGTGTAACATTTTAAAAATTACACTTAAATGTCTTTTTATATATGTATTAATCTTTCTGAAGACAGTAAACATATCTATGGTCTGAAGTTACTTAGAAAGTAACTCAATATAAAATGTTAAAGAAAAGTGTAAATTCATTGTTAGTCTTAATGATAATTAGGGGGCTGGAGCGTTAGCTCACTGGTTAAGAGCATGTCTATTCTTCCAGAGGACCCAGGTTCCTAATCTTAGCACCCACTTGACAGCTTATAATTGTCTGCAACTCCAGTTCTAGGGTATATGGTTCTCTCTTCTGGACTCTATGAGCCCCGTGCATGCATGTAATACACAGACATACCTGCAGGTAAAAAGCACACATATATAACATAATAAACATACATAACATAATAAAATAAACCATGGCAAGTTAAGTGAGTGAGTTTACATTTTCTCATTTTTAAATGAATTTAGCAGTTCCATTTGAACCAGCTTCCAGTCTATACTTGAGTGCTAGCAACAGAAATATTTCATTATATGGCGTTTACTGAAATAGTATGTTAGTTTGTGAATAGAACATTAAAATATTCTCTTCTCTGAACTAAGAAATCATTTCTTGTCTTTCCTTACGAGTGTTCTAAGTACTGTACTACCATTGTTTACTACAGAAGGACCCTGACTTGATCACATTGTATAGCAGGTAGTAGCTACAGGACTCTCATACCTTCTTACTGTGCCAGTCAAGCTTTACATTGTTACGATTGTAGAACAGGAGAAACAACGAAAGGAAGATGTATCTTTAGAGATCTCATTTCATCTTAGTAAGAAGATGGAGTAGATCCACAGCAGTTCCTGTCAAGGTGTCACAGAAGCAGAGGAAGAGGTTAGGGACCTGGTGTTACCCTTAGAGGCATGTTTCCTCCAGCACAAGCCCAGCCCTAAGGTTTCCACAGATTCCTAGAATAGTACGACTTAAGACCAACTGTTCAAATGTGAACCTGTGGGAGACATTTCATATTCAGATCAATACTTAGTGCTATTTCCTATTTTCATAAATCTTCAGAGATCAGGAAAAATGAAAAAAATTGAGACGAGTTCTGATGAATAAAAGCAAGCAAACAAATGTTTTGTTGACATGTTCAAATATTTGGTATCATTTTCTGTACTGTTCTATTAGTACCATAAGTAGTATTTGCCCATTGAGCTTTTCTGTCTGTTGCACATCCATTTAAACTTAATTTCTGTTTTTGTTTTTTGAGACAGGGTTTTTCTGTGTAGCCCTGACTTTCTTGGAACTAGCTCTATAGACCAGGCTGGCCTTGGTCCATCTGCCTCTGCCTCTCCAGTGCTGGGATTAAAGGCATGAGACACAACTGCCTGACTAAACTTTATTTCTAACATGCAGAATTTTTATTTACATGTGTCTTAGAGTTTATACTGTAAAGCACTATGACCAAAAGCAACTTTTGGCAAGAGAAGGGTTTATTTCAGCTTACACTCAGGTCACACTCCATCACTGGATGAAATTCAAGTCAGGAACTCAAGACAGAACCTAAAGCAGAGGCTGTAGAGGAATGTTGCTTACTGGCTTGCTCCTGATGGCTTGCTCAGCTTGTTCTTTTATAACATCCAGGACCACCAGCCCAGGAGTGGAACTGTCCACAGTGAGCTTGAACATCTTACATCAGTTAGCAACCAAGAAAATGCAGCATAGACCTATCTGATGGGGGCATCTTTTTAATTGAAGTTCCCTCTTAAAAGATTACCTTAGGCAAGTTGATATGAAAGTAGTCAACACATTTAGCAATGTGTCAGTACTAACAGTTTAAAAATAAGTACACTAGTTCATTATGGAAACAGTTCTACATTTTATAATTTTGATAAATGAAGTTAGAAGAAGATTTAAAAACATGGAAAAGAGATGTATCTTACAAGTTTATTCTTAGAGCTTTAATTATAGATCTTTCAATGAATTTATTTAATTTATATCAAAAGCCTAACTTGGATTTTAACACAGTCTGAATAGCCTTTGCTGTTCCTAAATAAGTGTAACAGAAAATACCTATGAAACAATAATCTTATCAAAGCAGGTCTTTCTTCTTACAAAGATGATAGTGTTCTCTTTGTCACATGATAGAAACAAGTTAGATGGGTTAAAGTTTTAATCTGCTTAGTTATTTCCAATCTTTTCATTGTTTGCCCTTAAAAATATTTTACCTGTAACTTCTCAACTTTACAGCTGTCTTCCAACATATATACTATGTCATTAGTTGCTTCTAGTTCATAGAGTTTACAGTATTTACTCTCCGATCATTTTCAGAAATGCTCTTGCTAACCCCTTCTCTAAGTTGTCTAAACTGTGAGTGTTTTAACCACAACTATATATGCCTTGACCTCTTATTTTATTGTTTCCTATTTTCATGATTATAATTCACCTGGCCTTTTTTATCCAGCCTCTATTTTAGCTGACTTCCTATTATGATTCTTCTTTTAAAGGATGATTGTTTAGATAAGGAAGAGCTGTTCAGATTCTGATAGAAAGAACAGGAGTATCAGAATTATGCTGTCATAATTTTGGTTTTATTTTGGAATTTGTTTTAAGGTAGAGGGAGTAGAGTCTGGAAATTGTAATGCATTTATTAATCAGAAAACTCTTACGTTTCCTTGGACTTCATTTGCCCTTTAAAGTATCTTACCATAGGTATACATGAATATAATCTACTCACATCTCACATTACAAACTGTAGTGTTTGGGGCTGGAAAGTGTGATCAGCAGGTAAAGGAGCTTACCCCCAAGTCTCATGACTTAAGTTTGATCTGTTATTCACTTGATGGAAGGAGATAACTGATTCTGTAAGTTATTCTCCAACCTTCATGTGTATAGTGTCATATTCACATGCAATTAATGAAACTAAGAGAAAAAAATTACAGTAGTGTTATCAAGAGGATGATGAATTACCTTTGAACTTCCAGGAAATGTTTTTCTTTATCCCAGTACCTCTAAGAAATAGATGACTCATATAGTGAATATTACTATTCAGTTGTAGCTTTATGCCAGCTTGAGAGAAATTGTGTTCACTTTGTTAAATTGAACTTAATCTGGTTTTGTCATCCTGTGAGACAGGTGCTATAAGAGCTAAGTAAAACCACTTGCCTTCCAGAATCTAAAGGTGGATAATGATGAGAAAATTTGAAAGACTAGGAATGAGAATGTCAGTCTAGGTTGAGGAATTAGTCTTTTTTGGAGAAAATGTTTCACTTTGTAGCCATGACTGACCTAGAATTCTTTAAATTCAAAGTGAATCACCTACATCTGCCTCCTGAGTACTGGGATTAAAGGTGTATACTACCATGTCTGGCCTAGTGGAATTAGACTTAAGCAGGGAGAAGGGAATGTATGATTGTTTCTAAAATTACCTCTGTTCTATTATTAGGTACATATTGTATATGAAATATAGATAACTTGGAAAAGAGCCTGGTGGGGTAATATCAATCTGGAGTACCTCTCCGAGAGTTTTTATTACCCCCCCATAGTGATGTGTGAAGGGTAACAGTAATCTAAAAGAAATTAGCTTCTCGTGGTTCAGAAGGGACATTTGAAGGAAGTTCATTAAAGAAGGAAGTAAAACCTAGAGTGGTTTTGCATGTTGGAAAAGAAAGATGGCTAAAATGTGAGCATTTACCAAAAAATCAGGACGTGACTTAACATTTAGCAAGAGAGTACAGTGACAAGAAGTGGGAATGAGTATGACTGTGGTTATGAATCCCTTTTCTGATGTGAAGATTAACTTTGGGATTGAAGATGTCTAGGAACTGTAAGATTACAGAGTAGGGTGGCATCATCAGACATTCCCATTATTCAGGATATAGCAAATCTTGTTGTTGTTTTTTTTTTTCCGAGACAGGGTTTCTCTGTAGCTTTTGGAGCCTGTCCTGGAACTAGCTCTTGTAGACCAAGTTGCCTCTACCTCCCGAGTGCTGGGATTAAAGGCATGCGCCACCACCACCCAGCAATATAGCAAATCTGGTTCTGGTTGCTTCTCTTTGTCTTCTGGGCCTGGGTCTCCCGTAGACCTGGTTGACCTCCAACCCGCCATGTATGTGAGGATGAACTTGAACATACGATGTTAGGCCTCCCACTCCCCAGTGCTGTGATTGCAGGCATAGTGCCACTCTGCCTGGCGTATGGGTTCATTTGGTGCTTGAGATTGAACTCAGGGAGTCATTCTACTAAAGTCTATCTGTTGACAGAGATTTCTGTCCCACCAGGTCCCGCAGTCGTGCAGTCCCAAAGAAACACACAGGGGTCTACGTCAATCATAAATTAATTAATTCTTACCTCTTATCCCATAATTCTTGTCTGTGTTAGCCACATGGCTTGGTACCTTTCGTGAGCGAGGCATTTTCGTCCGCGTCCTCTATGTCTGGGTGACGACTGCAGAACTGAGCTTTTCTCTTCCCAGAATTCTCCTGTTCTTGTCGCCCAGCCTCTACTTCCTGCCTGGCTACTGGCCGATCAGTGTTTTATTAAAATAATACAAATGACAGGATAAAATCCTATACAATAAAGGAATTGCCGGAGGCATTACCATCCCTGACTTCAAACTCTATTACAGAGCTACAGTAATGAAAACAGCTTGGTATTGGCATAAAAACAGAGATGCTGACCAATGGAATCAAATCGAAGATCCGGATATTAATCCACAAACATATGAACACCTCATATTTGACAAAGAGGCTAAAATTATACAATGGAAGAATGAAAGCATCTTCAACAAATGGTGCTGGCATAACTGGATGTCAACGTGTAGGAGAATGAAATTAGACCCTTATCTGTCACCCTGCACAAAACTCAAGTCCAAA
>PVIU01013044.1:0-57480 GCA_004026605.1 Ondatra zibethicus | reverse complement strand
TACCTGGGAACTTCATAGAGAATGCTGTGGTTTCCTCGGGAGCTTCCCCAGTGAACCTGCCAAGCCTGGTGCTGTTTTTCAGAAGGTTTACCTCTAGCTTAGCTTCACTCACAGGTGTAGGTATTTTCAACTGCAAAGCCCTTGCACAAGTGTTCATCCTGTGCTGTTCCTGCAGTTGCTCTGCCATATTATTAATTTATAGGCACAGACTTGTTATAAAATTGTTGTTCCCCTAGTATCAGAGGTGGTCCCTTACTCATTTCTGTTATCAAGACTTTGTATCTTTCTTCTTTTTTGTTCTTGGTTCATGGGGCTAACAGTGTATCGATTTGATAGATCTTTTCTAAGAACCAATTTTCTCTGATTTCCTATATTCAATTCCATTAATTTTGTCTCTAATCTTTATTTCTTTTTTCTGTTTATTGTGAGTTTCATTTTCTACTCTCCTGCACCTCAGTCCTGGGCATCTTAACCACACTCACTTTAAATTCCCAGCATAATTGCTCTAGGTCTCTGTCATATTTGAGTCTGTGCCAGAGAATTGGTTCATCTCCTTAATCTGATTTTTAAGTCTTTAGCATGTTGCTGAGGACAGAACATGAGCCACTGGGTTAAAGAAGTAGACAGATGTTCTGGGCTGGGGCCATGTCCCTGGCTGCTATGTGTCAGACACTCAATCTTCCTTTTTCCCATCCTTGTGCTTGCCTCTGCTGCCTGAGGATTTCCAGGGAGATATCTCACAGCACCTGTATTTCACTACATCTGCCCAGGCTGTGATCTTCCCACTGATTGGCAGCCCAGCATCTCACAAGACAAGAAGGCTAGAAGCTGGGTTGACTATATCAATTTCTTGGCTAGATGAGTTCTGATGAGAGTCTAGTCATCTGGAGACTTGGTTTCCTTGACAGCAGGCCCTGTGAAGCAGAATGCAGTACCTGACCTTGCCTGTGAGATCTCTGTGGGACTCCTAGAAGAAAAACTCAAACACATGGATCCTGAAAGCCTTCTTCCTCAAGTGCAATCACACCAGCCTCCTGGACCCAGTCAAATCCTGTTGTATGTATACACCCAGAGGTGTGCTTGCTCCTGGCAACCATGCCCCTGTCTGGGGGCGGGGGGGGGGTGAGTTTGCCCTATGATCTTATTTCCTGTTGGATACAAAAAAGCTGTTCTGCTTGCATCGGTGAGAATGGGAACTACATCTTCCAAACAATATATACTGGACCAGAAATTACAAGTCCTCTCTATCTTTCTCTGCTGTACTTTCAGAGACTCTAAATTCCCAATTAGATTCTTACTTTTTCAAATCGGGTTACTAATTCTTAAATCTATCAAGATTTCTTGCTGTGACTCCCGTCAACCAGGAGAGTGAGTACTGTGTGCCCATCCCAGCCTGAGATGACCCGGCAGGCTCTATCAGTGCCAGCAGCCACCAGGTCAGACCACTAGATGTTTGCAGAATTGACTCTCATCCCAGAAAGAAGCATGCTAAGCACATGCCTACAATGGCACTGCTTCAGTGGCAATGGGAGGTTTTGCAGGATGAACTGTGCATTTGCAAAGCACAATATGACTAACTTCATTTAGTAGTAAAATACATATGCAAATGGTTTCTTATGAAAACTGTTCTATGGATTCAGAACCTCTTGAGTTTGGTGTTCTTTTGTGTGTGGCGAGGGGTGTGGGGGGGTCAAGACAGGCTTTCTCGGCTGTCCAGGAACTTACTCTGTTGATCAGGTTGACCTCAATCTCAGAGGTCTGGCTACCTCTGCCTCCTGAGTACTGGGATTAAAGGCCTGTGTGCCACCACCACTCAGATGTTCATGTTTAAGAGACTATTCTGTGGCTTACCCTAACATTGCAGAAAAACGCCCATATCTGAATGTCACTGCTGGAGACATGCTCTGGTACCTGATGCTCATGGAGTCCTGGAAAAGAAGCCCTGGCCACTTCATCCTGGCCACATGCTTGTTGAAAACCACAAGTGTGTACTGAAGCTGCAGAAGCAGTGACAAGCACTCTGTTGGCCAGAATCATGCTCATCATAAGGCTAGACGGGCTACTAGAGCAATTCAGGAAAGACAGCTCCTCCATCTCCTAGGGGGACTCTCTCTGGGTGAACATCAACAGTGAACCTGAACCAGCTGATGAAAGTGGTTACATCACTGGTTACACATACCTGACAAAAAGTAACCTAAAAGAGGATTATTTTGGCTCAGGGTTTGAGAATGCAAGCCATCATGGCAGAAAGTCTTAGCTGGGGTGTTGGCAGAGGTGGTTTGAGGCTCTAATGGCAAGAACTTGTTCACATTTGGAGATTAAGAAGCAGAAGTGGGCTATATCTCAATGCCAGACTGCAGTGACCCAATATCCTCTAGAGAGGCCCCACCGTCTTAAGACTCCACAACTACCAACCCAAAATAGAATCACCAGCTGGGAACCAAATGCTTAAATGCATGAGAAGAACATTTTATGTAACAGTTACTTTTATAATTGTCATGAACTTAGTGACTTTTCCAAGTGACATGATCTGGCCCCAGACTGGCATTGAATTCAAGAAGGTTCATATACAACAGAAGTGATAGAACGGAATAGGCAGTTGGGGTCTGATGAAATTCCTTTAGGGGAGCAGGTACCCCTAAAGAGTCCAGATAAGGGAACTGCAGAAAGGGCCATCTCAGCAGTGACACTCAGGCAAACAGTGCAGGGCCAGCACCAGTCACTAAATGACAGCCAGCATTTTTCACAGCCACAAATATATCCACTCAGTTTCTGAAATATGCAACCCTTCTATTCCTAAGGACCATGGGTAGAAAACTACTATCTTCTTTGAGTTCCTGTAAGAAATCTAGAGTTAGCAGGGTATGGTAGTGCACACATTTAATCCCAGCACTCAGGAGGCAGAGGCAGGCGGAGCTCTGTGAGTCTGAGGCCAGCCTGGTCTACAAATGAGTTCCAGGACAGTCAAGACTATTAAACAGAGAAACCCTGTCTCGAAAAACCAAGAAAAGAAAGGAAAGGAAAAAGGAAAGGAAAGGAAAGAAACCTAGAGTTCACTAAGATTAGTGGAAGAGGGGCAGAGGATTCGGCATGTGACTCAGGACAGGCAGAGCATCAGGTCAGCAGCATCTCCCCCCAGGGAAGCCAGGGTGACAGGTTTTTAAGAAGAATAAGTGACACCAAATCCAGATCATGCAGGCCTTCTTATGACAACAAAGCCAGGGAGACCTGGAGAGGACAGACCAAGGGATGGGCTGCAGAAACAGATCATGGAAGCCGGCATGGAGTCTTACCTTTAAAGTCAAACTGGTAGATGTTTTTTAAGGATTCGTGAAGAAAATAAAAGCTTCCTAGTGCCTGTAGGAGCAAAGAGAAAGACAGGGTCAGGGCAGTACTGGTTCTCTACTATGTGAGATTCTGGACCACAAAAGAAGCTTTTGCAAGGAGGGCAGAGGAGACATACTGCCATGCAGTACCAGCAGCTGAGGCAGAGGTGGCCAGGGGATGGGCAGCACCTCCCACCCACCACCTCCCAGCCCCCAGCACGGTACAGTCAGCTCCCAGCAGCACTGGTCAGCCAACAAGCAAACAGCTGCCGCGTTGCTGTCCCAAGCTGCACAGTCGAGGCCACATATGTTTTCAGGAATGGAATCCTCAGGAGATCTAGGCTCATCTCTCCAAGGTTCATGCATCTGATACCACACCCACCACCATCTACTCCACGACCACACGACAGGCACAGATGAGATTTACTATTAGGAAAAATGGAGTTGGAAAACAAATGACTTCAACAATTAAGGACCAAAGTATAGAAGTTAGTCAGTTCCTACCTCAAATGTCCACACAGGAATAGTCTGGAACCCCCACTAGAGTGACCACACAGTAAAGTGTGGTACCCCAGCTCAGGGTCTCCATGGGAACAGGTCTGGTCCCCTAACTCAGTGTTCACATAAGGGTCTGGTCCCCAGCTCAATGTCCACATAAAGCTGCTCTGACCACCAACTCAGCATCCACACAAGAACAGGCTACTTCCCCCTGGCCAGAATACCCACAAAGTCTAAGATTTTGTCCCCCAGCTCACTGTCCACACAAGAATGGGTTTGGTATTTCCACATAGGAATAGCCTGATCTTTACTCGCCATCAGACCCCAAGGACAGCACAGCAGAAGGCTGAGGCCATGTCTGCTGGAAGCACAAATGGCTTCTTTTGGCCTTTCGAAGGTAAAACTCAAACTCTTTTATTTCCCCTGGCTATCATGTGCCACAAAACCCTGGTTGTCAATGCAGGAAACTCCAATCCAGTCTTGCAGTCAAGGTGCCTGGTCTATGTGTTTATACACATGACATTCTCATGAAGCTGGGCCCCATCTGGTATATGCTTATGTGGAATTCTACGCTTCCCTAGACTATATTGGCTACTCCACAGTGGGATGGGGAAGGGCTTTATCCAACCCCTTTCTTCTTTATGTCATCTTATGTCCTTATTAATCCCAAGATATCTCCTGACCATGCCCCAGCCCTCTGGTTTCCCACACAGCTCACCTCCACGCTTTCAGCCCAGAAACCAGTGTCCCCTGGAATCCTGCAGTTTTTCTTTCACTCCTCCTCCCGTCCACCCACATCCTGCCAGGCACCCATTCACAAGGTGCTCTGTGTATCACATCGACCCTTGCCTCTGGAAGATTCCAGGGCTCTGCTGGCTCTCATCCTCTGTCCCCATTTGCACTGTGGCAGGAAGGCGCCTCTGCTCTGTGGATAGTCCAGACAGACCCACAGTCACATCTTCCTATGGTCACACATGTGAGTGAGGCACCTTCACAGCAGAACTTGGAAGCAGCCAGCTTTCAGTTTGCCTTCTTAAGGCTGCATCAATGAGAAAGACTATGCGTCATTAAGATGCAGGGACTGAGCCTCCTCTATGGGCGAGAAGAGAAAATTGCAGGACTGGGCCCAGCATGAACCTAACACTTGCTCCAGGGCCGCATGACACACAGCCACACAGCTCTGTGTAGGATGCCTCTCCACCTGACTCAGGAGAAGAGGAACTAGAGAGTACTGAAGACCACTTTGAACACTAAGTATTGTCTCTTACACGAGAAGGCAGACAAGATAGTATAAGGTTTATGATAAACAGAAATAAGCTGTAGTGTATACATCAAAACTGCAGTTCTAGCCAGAAACTCCATGATTAGCGCTAATGAATGCCCAAAGTCAAAGTTCAGTCCAACTTTCCATCATTCTTGCCACTGTATCAATACAGCCAGGACACCATTCATCACAGGGCACAGGATCTGTGTGGCAGTGTACTATGGCCTGCCGCCAGAAGACACCCCCCCCCCAAGCAAAGAGCATGTTCATAGTACACATCTTGGAATATTGATTCCTTGCCCCTCCTGCTAAAAACAATTAAAATACATTTTACATATGTATAAACCTGTGCTTATTAGTTTTCTGCTAATGAGCACCCTCCAGCCTCCACTGTGTTTCTGCCATAGCTATGAGTGTGGGGCGAAAGCCCTGACATCCTTGAAGACCAAGGCAAAATGCAGAGCTCCTGACAAGCTCAGTGTTGGGATGCTGAGGTTGACCTAGCAAAATGCACTCTGGGTTCAGACTCCCAGCTAAGTGGGTACATGACAGGGAGTGTGCAGAGGGGAGCTAGTCTGGCCAGGTGGACTGACTGGCCAGGCCTCAGCAGCCACACTGGCTAGAAATGAAGAGTTGTCAGTCATATTTCAGGGGGAGTGTAGCCATCCAGACACACTCCATCCTCAGTGCAGACACCTGCATATCTCCACTGGTTGACTGTAACAGTGGTAGGCCCAGCTTGCACATACAGGAGAGTCAGAACAACAGAGGCCAGATACTATTGACAAGACTGATGCAGAGTCAAGATGTGATGTTCTTTGGTATACTCCTGCTCCAGCTACACACAAACCTGGGAGTTTCCTGGTCTAGAGCAGAAGCCCACACAGAAGAGACATAAAGCGATTAGTAAGTAGCACCTCTATCACTGTGTATTCTCAAACAAATGTGACAAACAAATTGGCTTGGGTAATCTATCATTTCCATTGGGATGTTGGCAGCAAAGAGCACACCATTAACCTAGGCTCCTGTAAGGGGCTCACTCTTCCAGGAAATGGCTGAGTCCTGAATTTAAGCCAAATCGACTCATCAATAGAGACACACAACAGTGCCATTTATCTCTCAGATCCCATGCATGAGGGACTCACACAAGCATATCCTACATGTGGCCCTAAGATGGACAACAGCCACTTTATCTGTGGTCAGATGCCCTATAGAAATGTTGGGCAGCTACCACAGCACTGTGGACTCAACAATGAAAGTTCCCAGCATGCCCGTGGGGAGGCCCTCCAGGTGCCAGCGCTGTAATCACTGCTGGGACAGATGAGTACAGGGCAAAGAGGCTATAGTAGGAGGACTAGGGATGTTTAGTAAAGGCAATACAGAATGGGGCAAGCAATACCTCGCAAAAGACTGTACCGTACTGTTTCTATGGATAAAGCATCTGCAATTCCAGGGCTTTTTTTTTCTTCTTTTTAAAATGAAATCAATCTATAAGCAGGAAAAAAGCTTTGTAAAACATAACAACAACTAATCTTTAGGCCTGCAACCAGATATTTTAACTGTTCCAATTCAAACTGACAGAATAATAAACCATGAGTAGTTGAACCACTCACACTTCCCCTCCTCCTCACATACACCTCTCCTCTGCCTGGCAGATGTTGCAACCCAAGGGAAGGAGGTGGCCTTGCTTCTCTGTGTTGCCTGCCTTCAAGGGCATACACTCTCTTACAAACAATCTCTGATAGCGCTACTCTCTTGAGAACAAACTTCAAGACATCAGAGGCTGAGGCATTACCACTTCCGCATGGTGACATTAAAGTGCCTTTCTTACATTCTGGGCATAAACCCAACTTGGTCTTATCGTATTTTCATATCCTGTGGAATTCTGCTTGCTAACACTGTGCTAAAACATTTGCTTCCAATCTTGTTTCTGCTCTCACCACCACAATATCACTCTAGTCCAACTCTTCAGTGGCGTTCAGTTTGCAAATCAGACAGGCATGTCCCTAAGCTACACAGGACACCTGCCCTGCCCTCCTTCCCTCACTTTCTTCTTTTTGAAGACAGGATCTTTTCAAATGGTTCAGTCTTGCCTTCTGCATCAGCCTCCTGAATGATGGGATGATAGGTTTGCGCTTTTATTCCTGGGTACCACACTCTTTTCTCTGGAGTCTCCTCCCCACCCCACCCCCACCCCCACCCCCAGTGACAACACAATGAGTCCGGATAGAGCACCCAATAAAGCCTTTCTGTCTTTCTCCTCCTCCTTCTAGGGTGGCCTCCACCCCACCTTCGGTTGATAAGGTTACATGTATTGCACTGGTCCTTTCTAGAATGTCCTCTGCTGGTTTCACAATCCTCCTTAGATCTCTTAAGGTGAATCTCCAAAATCAGGATGTATGCTATTTCTCCTCTCCTCTTGCTTCCCTGGGAAGGATGGCCTTCCCCAACTCCCCCAGCATCTTCCCATCACCACATGTCTCCTCTGCACACCAACTCCACTTCATGTGCAAATTTGACAGACCACAGAACCACGGTCTATCTCTAAATCCCATTCTCTCCTCTGCCAACGCTAGGCCATCAGCTCCAAACGGGCACTGCTTCTGCCACTGCTATTGCCCCCTCAGTCTTCTCTCAGCAGTAGTCCACCAGCCATCTACAAGCGCACACCTTCTGCCCTATGCTCTCACACAAGTCAGCACACCTGCCATTCACAGGGCTCCAGCACTGCTGGCCATGAAGCATGGCCTGGCCAAGATTTCTGCCTCTGGGGTTACAACATGCCTTCTTTCTCTTCTTCCAGGTTCTCATAGGAACCCCCTGCTATTCCAAGTCTCCATGAAAACACTATGTCCTCCAAGCAGCATAGGCCACCCTAGCACCCCATTATTCCTACAAAATGCTGCCTACTCTGACTTGCTGCCTTACAGAGGAAGCTCACTAAGGGCAGGAATGTGACAAGAGTCCCCCAGAACAGATTAGTTCCTGGAGGAATTCCGTCAGCACAGTGCCCTTAGGGTCCAGCTAGCTGAGCAACTCTGACTTAACTATCTGCTCAAGTCTCAAAAATTACCTAAAGCACAGCTTCTGAGAAGCTGTGTACTCACAGAAAATACTCTTCTGATCATACCCCAAAGGTAAGCCCTGAAAGGACCAGCTTTAAAACAATTTAACAGATTGAGTAATAAATCAAAGCAAAGTTATTTTAACATTCATTTGATTATAAACAATAATAAATGAAACAAAGCTTTTGTTTCAATCAATGCAGAGCTTTATTGATCTTTCCCTTTATAATAAACTCACAGGCAGCCAATCTAATTGGATGAGGCAGCATTACCGCCTGTCTCCCTAGCATTACTGGTGGTGGGGGGCACGTGGGAAAGGCTGCATTTAGCATGTTGCTGTCACAGAGTGTCCTCCTTTGTAACCAGTACAAACTGATGCATTTCAGCTCCCAGGGCTGGACAGGAGAGATGGCACAAAGCTGCTCCCTCCCCACCTCCTGACCCTAGCCACCAAGCCCCATCCAGGCTGGCTGGTGGCCCGAGAGATGCACACATAATTTCATTCCATCTCCCATCCAACAGCCGACATTAGAAGTTAATTAAATTGGTTGTCCACTGTATTCATCCACTTACAAAGTTAATGATATTCTGTCCCTGAATTAAGGAGCATTTTATAAAGCGTGCACCATGGGAGCTGGCATGTCGTACATGGGGTGCTGAACTCTGTCACAGCTCCTGGTTGTTGCATCTCCAATTAGGCAGCCTGGGAAGGGCAAGGCCCTGTCTTCCAGGGCAAAGCACAAGTCATCCTGACAGTGAGGGTAAACACTACACACAATGGCCACTTAATATCTCGTGTTGGACTACAATAAATTCCACCAGATTAGCAGGCCTGTTAACATTTCATATTACCATAGTATGGAGCAGCCAAATCAGAACAAGACAGTCTTGAAGACAGGCTGTGGGAGAGAGGTACATACCCTGAAGGTATGGAAAGGGAAGGGGTAAGACTGGGTTCCTACATGAGACACATGGACTGTATGTTTCTATTGTCAACTTGACACAACTGGAGTCAACTAGAAGAGGGAACCTTAACTAAAGTCTCGATCAGACTGGCCTGTAGGCATGACTGGGGGCATTTTCTTGACTGATAATTGGTGCAGGAGGATCAAGACCACTGGGAGCAGTGCTACCCCCAGGCAGATGGTGCTAGGCTATTTAAGAATGAATGGAGCCTGAGAACAATCTAGAAGAGCCTGGCAGCCACAATCACCAGGCCTGAAAATGGGAGAAATGGTCAAGGTGCCTGTCTTAGTTAGGGTCACTATTGCTGTTATGAAACAGCATGACAAGAGCAAATTGGGGAGGAAAGGGTTTATTTGGCTTTTGTTTCCACACCACTGTTCATCATCAAAGGAAGTCAGGACAAGAACTTAAGCAAGGCAGGAACCTGGAGGCAGGAGCTGATGCAGAAGCCATGGAGGAGTGCTGCTCACTAGCTTGCTCCCCATGGCTTGCTCAGTCTGCTTTCTTATAGAACCCAGGACCACCATCCCTGGGGTGGTATCACCCACAATGGGCTGGGCCCTCCCCCATCAATCAGTAATTTAAAAAATGCCGTACAGCCAAATCTTACGGAGACATTTTCTCAACTGACGTTCCCTCCTTTCAGATGACTCTAATCTGTGTCAAGTTGACATAAAACTATCCAACACAATGGCCAAACCCACAGGCCTGGGTAGCCACTGAGTGTGAGCACATGGACAGTTCTGCCATGAAATGATGAAGTTACCAGCAGGAACTAGGGGTGGAGAAGAGAGCAGGGATAAAGGTCCAGACCCAGGGAGTGTCAGGCAAGAAGGAAAACGAATAGATAGCAGAACAAGGGGGTGGGTAAGGGATGAGAAGTGTGGTGGTGGGGGCACAAAGCAGCAAATGGAGATGAGAAGTGATCAATAGGGACAAGGAGTGGCCACAGAAGATAGGAAGCAACCTAGGGGTGAGCCAGGAGGATGACCACAGGTGTACAAAGTGACTGCCATGCCAAGAGAAACGGAGACAAAGCATGTGCCCAGAATGCACAGCATGGAAGCTAGTAGTAACATAAGCAGCCAAATGCACACAGTTAATTTGAACCCCATTTTGACCATGCATGGCTTAGCTGTCTTCACACTCTCTTCAAGATGTAGGACGGGCTGGACATCTTCTTGCCAGAAGTCAGAAAAATTAATCGTAAAAGGAGGGCAGGACGGGGTTCTCCACCATGTCCTGCAGCTTTGCATGGACAGTGGTCCCCAGGATGGGCCATTTCTAGCTTGACTGAAGACATCAAGTAAGCATGATGTAGATGAACAAGGTACTCCAGCAGAACTGGGACATCATGTGCACAGGCCAGCAGGTGCCTCCTTGGAGGCATACAGTCACCTGCTTTGCCCAACTCCATCTATTTTCTGGGTGGCTGATGACCACAGATGGGAAAACCAAGTCCTGCTATCTGTTTCACTGTGGCAGAAGGTGTGTGGACAGGAGAATGCAGCCTTGCAAAATTCATACAGCATGCTGTGTCTATTACATGCCTCTGCCATGATAAGAAAGGATACCAACCCTGAGGCTTTCTGCATAGTTGAAGCTATGAAGACAAAGCTATGTAAGGATGGGGCTTCCCATACAGGCATCTAGACCTTCACTAGCACCCGAGGTACCTTCCTTCTCAGACTTAGAGCCTATGCAACCTAGATGCTTTTTGATAACATAGAGCTTGCAAACTGAATTTTGATAATAATATAAAAATCAACTTAAAATAACATCTAGTTTTAATTATTAAATTTATTAAGTTATACTTTTTCCATATCTGAATGGGTTCAGAAGTCAATCAATAGACTTTCATGGCAATTAAATTATGTGATGAGTTTACATCCCTGCAACAGCCCTGACTTCTCTTTTGGCTTCTAAAAATCATTAGCTTTTCAATTACAATCCCAGTTATGTGCATTATGGATATAGGATAATTAAAGCACAATGCACTTTAAGAGAGGCCAGCACCGAGCAAGGGTTGTTTACAAAATATCTCCTGCCATTAGCGAAGTGTGGGACACAGAAAACACTGCAGGAAGGTTTTAATTGATTTTTGTACTTCAATTATATTGGGAAACTGCCGTCTACTTCTGTTCCAATCATTTAACTTAGTTCCATGCTCAAGGAACCGCTGCTGTGGTGCAGTTCTTCCAAGGGTGTTATGAGGGAGAGCTCTAGGTCCTGGTGGCCACACTCGGGTCTGACACTCCTTAGCTGTCACTCCTTTCAGGCTGCCAGGCCTCGAAGTGAGAGTGTGACTTGCTCCTGACCTTCATGATGGACCTCTCTCTCATAGACGATCTATCTTACACACCTGACATCCACTTACGGAGACCCTATTTCCCATCTCATCCCTCTTCCTCCCTCCCTTCCTTCTTCACTTGGGCCGCTGTCTAAAGAGCATCCTTCAACATTTATCTTTCCTGTGGGTCTGCTGGTCATGAGTCTTTCTGATTTCATGTGAATAAGAATGGATTTCTTACTTTGACTGCCCCCTCCCTTTGATTTGGAGGAGGGGAAGAATCTTGCTATGCAGGCCCAGGCTGACCTAGTTATAGTCTGCACCATGGTCTTAGTTAGGGTTTCTATTGCTTTGATGAGACACCATGACCATAAGCAACGTGGGCAGGAAAGGGTTTATTTCACTTATATGTTTCCACGCCACAGTCCGTCACTGAAGGCAGTCAGGACAAGAACTCAAGCAGGGCAGGAACCTGGAGGCAGGAGCTGATGCAGAGGCCATGAAAGAGTGCTGCTTACTCTGCTTGCTCCTCATGGCTTGCTCAGCTTGCTGTCTTATAGCACTCAAGACCACCAGCCCAAAGGTGGCATAGGGATGGGCCTCCCATATCAATCACCAATTAATAAAATGTATCACAAGCTTGCCCACAGGTTATTCTGGTAAGAACATTTCCTCCATTGAGATTCGCTCTTCCCAAATGACTCGAGCTAGTGTCAAGTTGACATAAACCAGCCAGCACAGCTGCCATTCCAGCATCTCCTTCACTCTTAGATGATCCTGCAAGACAGAACTCTGTGAGCAAGGCTCCCTCTGCCACACTCCCTGCTTCTGTGAGTTGTGCTGGAATATGAGCTATCAGTGAATGGTTAATTCTTTCTTCTTCTCTGCTTTCAATTGCATTTTAATCTATCTGGTATGGTTTTCTTTTTCAATTCTGACAGGAACTCACTGGGATTCCCAGTTCTCTATAAAGACTTTCCATAACTCTAGAAGTTTATGGACTCTAGGACTTATCACCCCTTATCATCCCAAAACAATTTCTGGGACTAAAGAGATGTCTTGGCAGTTAAGAGCATCCACTATTCTTGCAGAGGACTGAGGCTTGTTTCCCAACATCCACATGTCACCTCACAACTATCTTCAGTTCCAGGAGATCCAACATCTTCTGATTCTTCAGGCACCAGGTACACATGTGGTACATATACACACATGCGGTCAAAACACACACACATAAAAAAAAATAAGTAAATTTAAAAAACTATCTCTATCCTTGCATCCTCTCTCTCTGCTTGTTTCCCAGGCTCTCCTTACACCAGCCAACTCTGGGCCATGTGTGCTCCCCAATGTGCGCACCCAGAATGTGGCACGCTCCAGATGGTATTTCCTTCTGTCCTATTTGTACCCCACTGAGTATATTTTCATCCCTGCAGCTTCCAGTAAACGCAAAGCATGAGTAAACCTTGTTCTACTTTTAAATTCTGCAGCTGCCAGCAGCCCGTGAGCCCACCTCTCCCCACTTAGGAAAGTGTAATGGCCACAGAAGCAGAAAAGGTCAGGAGCCTGTTGGGTGAACAAAATCAGGACGCAAGGCTCTCCTCCTAATTCCTGCCCTCAGAAAAGGCTGCTGACAGGCCTCAGTGTGCAGGGGCCTGTCCTCAAGCTCTAATGTAGTCCCCTAAATATGTGACAACATGGCACCTCCTAGCCGACACTTTCACTGGCTGGAATCACTCCACTCTATCCTGTTTCTATACAACAGTGGTCTAGAGCGAGGACTCCCTGTGTAATCCTGTGCCTGCCTCTACTGGGCTCAGGACTGTCATCAAGCTACTGAGAACTTCTGCCTGTTTCTTTCCTACCACACAGGGATGGTGAGAACACCACTGGATTCTTCAGATCCCCATGGTCACCAAGCACTATGGGCTGATGTCAAGGGCCAATAGGGCCCAATGCTCCTGTCAGGGGTGTCACCTCTTTCAAACCTATTCCCTCAACACACAAGAGTGAGTCCTTGAATGATGCCATAATACAAAGGCCCAGCATGGAAGGCTGCTAGCCTAGAAGGCTCCCCATCTTCCCAGCAGAGAAGCAATCTCAGTGCTTCCAATTCCCCATCTGAATATGCCTCCCTCGGTCCAAAACATGACCTCTGCCTCAACCAGAAAGAAAGAACCAAGGCTACCCCAGAAGAAAAGGGGCTCCAGCACACACTGTTCCCGACCTAGTACTGAAAGCAGCAGGGCTTGGGGCTTTAACCATCCGCAAGGAGACCTTCACCTCTTTTCTGAGGCAAATCACGAAGAACTCTTACGGGAAAGATGTCCAAAACAAGCTATCTCCCACTAATGGCCTTGTTATAAATTAGACCTTACTGACAAAGACCAAGGAAAAGTGACACCCATCAAGCAGACCTGATGTTTGCACTTTCCCAGACTCAGCACCGCTGTCCTGACCTCACACGTGTCTGTCATTCTCATTTAAAGAAAGAAATGGTGCCAGAATGGCAGGACAGAAGCAGGCGAGTATAGGTCAAGGGAGAAGGGCATGCCAGCAACCCCAGGGATGTGCTACTGTGGGATGGTACTGGTGCAGCTGAGTCAGGGGCAAATACCTCTTTGACTGCCACTTTACCTCAGGACTAGAGGTCACTTGTGTCCTTTCTTACTGATCAATCTCATAGGTGAGTGATGACAAGCCTGGGGGAGGGGAAAGGTGGCAGGTGACATGTGGGAGTCTAGTGATGCAGAGTACCCAGGCTGCGGTGGAAAATTTATTTCGAAAGGTTGGGCATCTATCTAGGTTTTGGTGGAGCCAGAGACAAAGATTTTCTGGAGGAGAGTTGTGACCGGTGGAAGAAGTAGAGACGAAGAAAAGAAAGGCTGAGGAGTGGCATGGGACAGGCAGGGTCACAGAACTGGGAGAGACTGCAGGCTGCAGATGGGACTCCCTGCAGTAGCCAGTATACACAGAGCCCGAGGAAAAGGCACCATAGGTGAGGAAGAAGTAAGCTAGCGGTATCAAGATGGAACCACCAGAATGTGGATGGGCCTTGAATAGAAAGGAAGCTGCCCAAGTAGAATGCACTGAGTTTCTGCCAGGCCAGAAATGAAGCACACAGTTGCCCCAATGACTAACAGAGTCTCCACAATCTAACACAAAGTTAGTGTGCAAACACAAAGAAGACATAGGAGCGGGGAAAGGACCTGGCAGAACCAGCTCTTCTAGAAATTAAGCTCTGGGATCCTAACCACATCCACACTATCTGAACCACCCTTGCCTCCTACATGGAGCAGGAGAGGAGGGAACTCTACATGGCTCCATGCCTATGAAGTCTTACCAGTCTGTTCATTAGTGGCATACAGTATTCTACAACGGGACACTGGGCATAACCCATCAACTGAAGGAGAAGAGAATTTGAGAAAAGGCTAACCTATTCACATGTAGTTGCCAGTTCCCCAGAGCATCTGAGTCTTGTTACTTCTGGCTTATAAAGTGGGACTTGAAGCTTCCTTCCCCTTCCTATTACTGCTAATATTCCCAAAGCTATACAGAGGAGAACATGTATTTCCCCCATGTTCCAGTGCAAAGTTGGGCCTAGTACACTGGCACCATCAGTGGGCCACTTGCCTGAAGTCTACTAGCCAGTGCCATACATTACTTTATGCTCAGCATCCCAGTTTTGCCCTCGGTGACAATGGCCAAGGGTTGAAAACAACACCCTGTAGGTAGGCTGTGCTCAGTGTGCAGTGACTGCCAGGAATCATATGAAGTCACAGAGGTGCTCATGAAAGGCTATGGAAATCAACACATGAAAAGTACCATCAAAAAGGCTGCAACCACAAGCTCTGCAACAAGCCCTTAACTTCTCAAGAAGAGAGGTCTCCAGGAATAGGAGGCCTACTAGCACCCTTGTGTACACTAGCAAAAAGGAGGCCTTCTAACATCCCTGTGCACACTAGCAATAAGGAGGCCCTCTAGTACCTCCTGTACACTAGCAATAAGGAGGCCTTCTAGCACCCCCGTACATGTGCAACAATAAGACCTAGCACCTGTGTATGCTCACAGTGATGAGCCCTGCCAGCACCCAGTAAAGAATTTGCAATAATGAACCCTTTGGGTGGTGGTGGCACATACTTTTAATCCCAGTACTCGGGAGGCAGAGGCATGCAGATCTCTGTGAGTTCGAGGCCAGCCTGGTCTACAAAGTGAGTTCCAGGACAGCCAAGGCTACACAGAGAAACCCTGCATAGGAGAAAAAAAAAAAGGCCTATCTAACACCCCATGCACACTCATGTCTACCTTGAGAAGCATGAGCACTCTTTCAGTTCCCTGATTACACTTTAATTCAATCTCCAGCCCACAGTTTAAAATAAAGCCATTATGGATAGTGACCAAGAATTTCATCACTCCCTGATGAGCATAAAAATCAATCACTTAAGTTTTTATGATGTAACCTAAGAAAAGCAGACCTTTCTGAGGTTAAACGATTTGATGGGTTCTCATTTTAGCCAAAACGAATCTGTCAGATAACACCTGCTTCTGCAACAGAAATGCCTTCTTCCTTCTCACACTCTCTACCTAGCATCTAAATAGTTACAGCAACAGGTCCGTGCCAGAAAACTTAAAAACCGGGAAGAGGGACAAATGGCTACCACGCAACAACACAAATGTGACATCTCATGACATCCATCCATACACAGGGATGTGAGACTAAAGTCGGGACTACCCTTGAAATGTCAACAGTAGTGCAGAGACACCTTCCCCCACCTTCCCGCAGATACCTTGCTCTTACCACTGGACCACCTGCAAGGGCCTGTAGACATGAAAACATCTAAAACCTGGAGTCACTCTGTTGGACGCCAATTGGAAACAAGAAAAAATAACAAACACTGATAAAAAGTTGCACCTGAAAAATCTTTACTCTAACTTATGCTCAGTGTACTTAGCAAAAGGTCAGAGCTCCGGAATCTGCTGGATAAATAAACGCCGGCGAGGTGGATGAATCACTGGAGAACTGGCGCATGGCAGCGAATGAATAACCTGCAAATGCGTCCCAAACCCCATTATTTCCCCTTTTCCAGAAGCCCAAGATTCATGTCCTCGCATGCCGCCAGTTCATTACTAAGAACTATCATCCCTCTTCCAGCGCACGCCAGGCAGTGTGCACAGCCCCTCGAGGACCCTTTAATGTTTAATTCCCCATCATCCGCTCCGCTGAACAGCTTAATCTCTGCTTGTATGATCAATACTATATCAGTGTAAATTAAAATGACAATTTTAAAGTAATTAAGCCTGTTAATGCTCGATTCAAATGTCATTATTTGCGCTGGGGATCGAGGAGAAATCACACCGTGTCTGAGGTGACAGGGAGACGCTTGAGCCTCCTCACCCTGCTGTATGGTGCCACTGGAGGCTTTAGCAAAGCGGATTAACTTCTGCCTCGCCCTGCCAGGGTGCCTATCCAATTTCTAAAGAGGATAAAACAATTTGATGAATTTAATTCCAGCTACAAACTCAATTATTGTGATAATAGATGAAAACTGGGAAGGGACTCTAACAAGACCCACGTTTTACAAATACACTTACCTCCACAATGGGATGCGGCAGCAATGGCCTGATTTGATTTGTCCCCTCTCTTTTGAAAACCCTTTAAATAATTATGACGGTTGGAAGGACAGCCAACATTTATTAAAGAGACTTGCTCCAACCCAAACGGACTGTGGCTTAGATATATCTGGGTCACATGAAAGCGCTTGCTGTCCCAAGCCACAGTAGCATTTATGAGACAAACTTCGTGTTATCATTGCATTGCTGGGCTCATAAAGAGATACATAAAATTCGCCAACCATGGACCAGAACTGCCTGTCCAATCCTGCTGCCCAGCTCCAGCCCAGGAACCAGGAGCCAGTCATCTTTTCTGGGTAGACAGTGGGGACAATAATACAAAGAAAATGAAGGGGGAAAATCACCACTCTGCTCTGATTCCCGGGAGCCAAGGACACAGTGGGAGCAGGATGCCCATAGTGTTCACACCAGCACTTCTCTGCCCAAGGGCTGGGGCTGCCTCAGAGACAGTGGCCGTCACTGGGCTCTATTCATTACATCAGCAGTAAAACTGACAACCAAACATTCATTTCAAGATGAAGAGCAAAGTGTAACAATTTCCGTTTGAGAGATGTTTGCACACTAAATGGCCAATCTTTCGGACCTGCTCAGATAACTGCAGGCCCTAATCTGCTATAGGAGTTGGATGGGAGGGCGCCCCTGCCAGGGAAGGATGCACATTTAAACTATCTAGACCTCAACATTCTGCAGAAGGGACGTGTACACTTAGCTTTCACATGCCCCTGCAGAGCTGAAGGGCTACATCATTTTCTCGTCCCCACATACAAAATCCCGGTTCCACATGCCTGTGTCCCCTCTGACAGCCACTGCTAGAGACCAGTTTTAAGATGAGTAGAAGTGCAGCATGTGTTGAGATGGGGCCACCTTTTCTGCTGCGTGTGAGTGCTTCCTAGAGTTTACACCTTCAGTGAGAAGTTCTCATGCTGTGGAGACAGACCTCGAGATAGTCTGTTTTAGGAAAATGTTACACAGGAATGACACAGTTAGGGCATCCTTAACTCTTAACCAAAAGAAAAAGTTACACAGAAAATTCCTTCAAATTTCGAGACAGAGTTTCTCTGTAGCTTTGGAGCCTGTCCTGGAACTAGCTCTTGTAGACCAGGCTGGCCTCGAACTCACAGAGAAATCCTGTCTTGAAAAACCAAAAAAAAAAAAAAAAAAAAAAAATTCCTTCAAATTTTACCACCATTTTGCCTTGTATAAAACAAGAAACTGGGCTAACAAGATGGTTCAGTGGGTAGAAATATGTGTACCAAGACTGATGACCTGAATTTGATCCCTAGAGTCCACATGGTGGCAGGAGAGAACCAGCTCCTGAGTGTTATCCTAACTTCCACATTCAGTCACCTGCACGTGACAGACATATGAACAAATATTATAACAACAAAAAAAAAAAAAACCCTAAGATCTTCTGAAAAATTACAAGACACAAGAATATGGGGAAGCTGGCTTTGTTTTGGGAAGGACACTTTCATGACTCTCAGGAGTGGCTCCCCATGCCCCAGTGGCTTTGTGGTACACTGCGGTGACCCCGAGACATTTGGGACAATGCTTTCTAGTGATGGCAGCCTGGCACTCATCCTCAGCCTTTGGAAGGACGAGGGGCGTCTGCAGAGGTGGGGCCTGGTCATGTGAGGTTTAAAAATGGCGACCCATGCTGTAAAGGCTATAGCTTACCCTTGGCTGGCAAGCTGGGGCACCAGCCCAGCCACCCATTTACCACAGTTCTGGAAAAGGAGGGACAACCTCTGACAATGCAGTCCCTCTCTACAGTAAACTGAAGCTCCACCACAGACAAGGTGAGGAAGTCCTTTGGCAGCATCAACTGGAATAAGAACCAAGGCACAGAAGTCATGAGCTATGTCCTCCTGGGTTAACACCTTCATGTAAGCAGGATTCTGTTTAAAACAGTGAGCAGCCAGTCTAAAACATGAATCCAAAACAGATGAGGACTAAGTAGAAAGACCAAAGACCACAACCCTAACCACCTAGTGGAGGCACAGTGAGAGCCCACTCTTGACACACCCTACAGATATCATACTGACCCACACCCAAATGTGTACACACCTTGGCACTGGAGGTTAACCAGAAACCAGAGACTGCTCAGCAGAACTGACTCTGGCCACCATTTCATGGCTAAAGGGTCGGCAGGGTACAACTCTGAAACATGGTTAGAGTACACACTGATCAATCAGCTGCCCACACTGCTGCATCTCAAAAATGTTCACCTGGCCCACAGACAAGAACATCTCCCTCTGGCTAGGTCTGGTTTTAGAGACGCATGCTATGCAGACAGGGGCCAGGTCAGATGCTTAAGTTCCCATCGTCCTTTTCTGCAGACCATTCAAATCTTTTTCTGGGCACTGAGCTATAGACAAGGAAGTGGTTGAGGACTTGGTGAGAGTGCAGAGACCTAGCCACTGAAGCCACATATACCTGGCACACATGCAGAGACCTTGACCTGAGCCCACTGCAGGAGACCCAGCTAGCATCTACATGAAAACCTTTGGGTCAGAGGAGAAAAGTCCCTAGAGTACCCCATGGAGTGCAATAAGTCCTGCAAATCCTTGAACTCCGGAGGACAAGGACCCAGAATGCTCCTGCATCTGAAGTCAAGCTTGTCAGGGCGAAGAGGATACCCTGCTACATGAGATGGCTTGTTCTCTGTCCGCAGCACAAAGACACCTCAAGGAGACCAGGCATGGATAAGGTAGAGGCCAGGGCTTGCTGGAACTCCCAGGAAAAACAGAGTCTAGGCAAGCAGGGTAGGGCTCACAGGGGACTCCAAAGAGAAACGTCACTTGAGGCCAAATAAATAGAACGAGCGGCTACACTGTGAGCACCAGCACTATTTTTTTTATGTCCACTGCTTCAGTGATTTTCTGTCAAAAAATGCTAACAAGCATCCAAGTCCTTAAGAGCTTTACAATCTTTCAGTTTGTTCACCAATACATTTCCTGCAGTGTATTTGTTTCCTAGGCTCATGTGACATGGTCCTCGATCATGCCTGTCGGCAGCCTGATGGATCTGCCGCCACCAGGCACCTGGCTCAGCTTCACCAAAGACCTATTAGAGATTTCTCACCAGTGAGCACAGGACAAAGATAGACATATAGTAACTGAGGCCCTAGGTGGGAAGTAGTCAGGCTGGCCTAGATCTGTAGACCACAAGTGTCAAGCCTCCATCACTCCTCCCCATACATGCAGTCAGCAGCCACAGGCTCCCAACTCCACATTGTTTTCCTGCTGACAGACACCAGGGCCCCAGACTCACAGCTGACTGGCATAGGCACCACCAGCAAGTGACCTGTGGGAGCCAGAGGGAAGGCCAGGACAGATTAGAAGCCATGATTGCAAACACAGGCCTCTGAAGGCTTTGGGGACAATGAACACAGAACCAGCCTTTACTGCAGACACAATGTCCACAGTTTTGGAAGTGGAGGACACCTGGGGGGACAGGCAGGATCATGGGACCAGGTATCACAATTATCCAGGGCAGATAGGTGGCAGCACATGGCTCCTTGCTGCCCTTGGATGAGGCATCTTCCTGGTCCTCACCCCCAGCCCCGCCCCATGTGTTCCTGGAACAAACTTTCTAGTACCAGGCACAGGCTCACGTGTGAAGTCTGAAGCTTTATGCTCTACACCTTCAATGACCTAAAATTGGAGCAGTTCAGAGTCTAGACAGGAGGGGATTTCCTCACTTGTAAACTGGACTCTGTCAACACACAGCAGGGACAGTGCTTGGTTTTGGAAGTTGGGCTGTTGGTTTGAAGGGACACTCAGAGACAAGGACACTGCCCTTGTGGCCAGCAGGTGAGCACCTTTCACTCTCACCTGTCATTTCTGCTTCTTCCTGATAAGTCTGCTCAGATCTCCTCCCATGCTAAAAACCAGGTCCTCTGCCCTACTTTTATTGATTGGTAACAGTTATTGACATGAAGACCTTCAAGTGAAAATTCTTGATCAGGTAAGATTTGCAAATGTCTCATGGGCTGTGAACTGCCTGTGAACCCCTGATGTCTCATTTGATGATGACTGTCTTCTTACCACATCATGCCTGCCACGTTCTGCTATCACTTCTCCCTCAGGTTTATACCACATGGAAGTCAATTTCCACAGTTTCTGGCGAAAGCTGGGATTTACTCAAGGAAAGTGGTCGTAAGTAAGGGTCACTCCTCCCTCATGGCTGAACAGTCTGGACACCTTTGTCAAAACTCAAAGGTAGTATGCCCTTGAAATCCCAGCCCTCAGAGGCTTGAGGCCAGCCTAACCCAGATGATTTCCAGGGCCTCCTTTCTAGTCCTTGGCCTGTTTTGCTGGTTTTATACTAACACTCCATTGTCTTGCCCACTGTAAATTTGTAGCAAGTCACGACCAGGCAAGATGAGCCCTCCAACTCTGTCCAGTTTCAATGTCGCTGTGGGCACTATAGGCCCTTTATACTTTCATATAAAATATAAATCCAGATTTTTGATTTCTATTAAAAAAAAACAACTCTGTTCCAACTTTGATTAGAATGGCACTGAAGCATCATGCCAACCTGGGTAGAAGAGATGCATCAATACTGCTGAGCCTCCACCGAGCCTGGTACAGCTCCATATGCTCAGCTCTCGCTGACTGGAGCGAGCAGCATGCTATGGTTCTCAGGATATGGGTCTTACATAGCACTGACCTAATGCGGTCCTGAATGGTCCAGATTTCAGTGCTATTGTAAAAGGTAATGCTATTTAAATTTCAGCTTCCCGCAGAATCATTTACAAACTGATAACTTGCAAGTCACTGGACATGGGACAAGATGTCAGAGATCTAAACAAAGTTCTACATGTTAACAAACCCAATTCTGGCCGCTCGTGAGAGTACTACACCCTGGTGGCTCACTTGAAGGAACCTTGTTCTCATCATGCCAATGCAGTCAATTCACGAGGTTGATCCTACAGCTCAAGTGGTCTTGTTTGTCTCTGGGTTGAATCCTCAAACCACAGCACAAAAGGTGAAGGTGTGCTCCTAGGGACACAGTGTTGAGTTGGATGGAGGAGCAGACACAGCTTCACATCCCACTAGGATACGGGAGTTCCCTACTGGTCTCTACCCACCAAGGTCTGAACTTACATCTCTTTTATGAAAGGCTGAAGTCAAGAAAATGAAAACAAACCATGTTGGATCACTATTTCTAGTCCACTTTGTAAATTTACTTTAATATGTATTTGAGGCTAGATCAGATAGACATTTAAATTACAAACAACCAATCTGTCACCAGATGACTGCCCCTCCTTCCCCCAAATCCTGCAGCAATCCCCACTGACCACCTCATCACACCCTAATTCTTTCTTTGATGCTCTAAGCATGGCATAACTCTGGTTTCCTCTCTCCCTGCCAATCATGTTCAGATATCCTATGTGCCAGTGATGGGTGCCCCTTCCTGAGCTGCTCAATGCAACACCTGCTTCCTGGATACCAGGTCCCCAAGGCATGCTCTACCTACACCATCATGCCAGGTGCTTCCTTTATGTCCTCATGTGTGTTGGTTTAAGTGTCTGTCTGTTCCTTCAAGTTAGAGCACTAGATGCATTACGTATAACATGTCATGTCACATGTAGTGTGTAACATGCTACATGTTATATGTAGTCAACTCTGTAGCTCAACTGAAAGCACAGGCTTCTACTGTGCTTGCTCTGGCGAGTTACTAAACTTCTTTTGGATCCACGCTGCTAAGGACAGCCTAATGCTCAGCACCTGTGAGGACCAAGCTCCGGTAGTGCTTGCCACTAAGGGCTCCTTGGTGACTGCCAGAGTCTGAATACCACCTTCTAATGTGGCCTGGGTCACCCATGCCTGCACACCAACATTAACCTGGGATGTCAGCTACTGTACCCAGCAAAACACACAAAATGACAATATAGGAACCCAGATAGCTCTGCTGGAGTGACTGGCCAGGAGGACCAATAGATGTAGCTGGCTACAGCCAAGTGTTAGGGCTTCAAGCTCAGTGGAGGCTTGGGCCTTTCTTCTGTGGTCTACACAACCCTAACTGAACTGCCTGGCACAGAAAACCCTTTGTGCAGGGTTTGCTAGCTAGACGAGCTGAGTGAACAATACTCCATACTAATATTCCCTGTCCCTCTTGATAAGATGCTTCTTCAGCACCTCCTCACCCAAATGTATTCTCAAAACTTTAGCCAATGTCTCAACCTCACCCTCTGTATTCATCAGCCTAGAACCCAGGTCCTGAGTGCAGGGGTCAGGGTAGCCATCCTTGTGTCCGTATCTCAGGCCAGCAGTAGGTCCAACATACAGGAGCACACCCTGGTTTTCCAAGGCCAATAAGTATATCACCCTCAGGATAGGGAAGCAGGTTCAAGCTCTTGGCTAAGCCTAGTGGACTTTGGTTCCTGAGAAGAAAACCAACACCCCTGTCCTCTCTGCCCTACAAAGAGATGACTGTCAGTGTCCCAGAACTCCTTTTTGTGGTTACCTGGTGAGCCTCCCTGTGGCATAGGGCATGTATACCTGTGTATCCCTCCAAGACTCACCTGACCACGGCCAGAAGTGAGCTGGGCACCCCACTGTCCTGCAAGGGGCAGTCCCATAAGATGCACCATTCCCATCTAGTCATGGGAATCTGGAATTCAGGAAGTGAGTGCTGCCTGGCAGTCACCATATCATCCCAGGGGAGCCATCCATATGTGTAAAAGTGACTTGGGTTCTGATCTTCTCCTATTCCAAACCTGGTATTGGTGGACTGGTAGCATCTCCACAGTGCCACACCTGGGAGAGGTAATGCCAGAATGATGTTGAGGAAAGAAGGTGTTGGGAACACATACCAACATCCTGCACACCAGCCAGCCATTGCCATCTCCTCTTCAATCAATGCTCCCTAAACCAGGATGGAGTAAGTATTCTTACTTACTGGGTGGTAGTGGCACACGCCTTTAATCCCAGCACTCAGGAGGCAGAGGCAAGCGGATCTCTGTGATTTTGAGAACAGCCTGGTCTACAAGGGCTAGTTCCAGGACAGGCTCCAAAAATCCTTTCTTGGAAGAAAAAAAGACCACTCATTCATGGCAAGCAGGCAACAATTACGACATGACTGGCCAGGGTTTCTCCATCCTTGTGAGAGACTCAATCAAGGATACCCAGCCCCGAGCTAATGGCCCCATCCATCCTCCCAGCACTGAGCTTTCTCAGAATGTCTGTGGTGTTCCCTCCCTGTTCAAACTCCATCATTAGATATTCCAACCTCTTGTTCCTGGCTACCTTAGTTCCAAATATGAGTGACAATGGAGAGGTGGGCTAGCCATGAGTCACATGAGTTCTCTCAGATACTTGTGGATAAGCAGATGAAAGCTCTGGCATGAGGACCATGGTACTACAGCTCTTTGCCCCAAACTCCTCCATCAGCAAGTAGACAGAACATGGGAAACAAAGGCAACCACTTCTCATGGTTGACAGAGAACCCTATGAACACAGCTGAGTCTTCCAGTGCCCACAGGGGCACATTTTGTCCTTTGCAACATTCAAAAGGCAATCTGGATCCCCTGACATGCATAGGAACATACCTAGGTCTTTCTGACACCCACAGGGGCACATCTGGTGTCCTCAGCACATACAGAGGTATATCTGAAGGTCCTCAACAAGAGGAACCTTGGGGTCTGTCTGGTATCCACAGGGACTTGTCTGGATCTAATGGACACCCACAGGGGCACATCTACATCTACTTGATGCCCACAGGGGCATGTCTGGGTCTGCCCCATGCTTACTTGGGCACATGTGGGTCTACCAGATCCCACAGGGGCATATCTGGATCTGGTAGACACTCACATGAGCACATCTGGGTCTGTTTGATGCCCAATGAGCACATATAGGTCTTCCCAACATCCAAGGGGCACATCTTAGTCTGCCTAATGCCTGTAAGGGTGCATCAGGATTTGCCCAATGCTCACAGACATGAAGCTAAGGCTGCCCAGCACCAAGAACAAGAAGCATGAGAAGATGCTGGCAGAGCAGAAAGTACTGAACCTTTACTGAAGCTGCTTAAGACCAAGGTTACCTCTTCTTCTCTGCAGGCAGCTCTCTAGCATCCAACCTGCCTTGCTTCGACAAACTCAGCATCCACTTCTGAGTGTTAGTGAGTAGGATCCCTCACTCCTAAATACAGCAGGATGAGTGACACAGTCATGTTTTCCACCCAGGAAAACCCAGTGAAGATGGGCCAACACAAGGCTCCCGCTGTTCCCCTGTGTGGTGCCAAGAATCTGCCTCTCTGGTCTTCCTGCCAGGCCAGGTGGAGACATGTCTAGCAGTGTGTCTCAGCTGCCTTCTGAAAAGGAAACTTCGTAAGAGGCATGTCTCAGCTTGTCCTTGAGTTCAAGGGAATCAGAGTCAACCACTTGCAAATCCTGGGATCCCTTCAGGCACCACCCCTCCTGGAGACATGAGACACAGCCTGCTCTAAACATATGTCCTGGTCTAGGTAGACTCCCTCCAGGGCCTGGGCTATAGCCAGGAAAAGTCTCACACCTCCTCAGGATGCATGGAACCCGCAACAAAATTAACCTCGTGGCAATTGTTTCCCCCAGTTTGATAGCCCAATGTCAGCTCATCTGTTACAGGGAAATAAAAAAGTCAAGCCTAAATGTATAAAAAATTATGATGGAAGTCCTAAATAAAGCGTAGACTGCAAGCTCATTGAGTCAAAAATCAATCAATCAATGAGGGAGTGGGTCAGGAGCACCTCATAAGCCCCAAAGAAATCATTTGCCCAAACACTGGGATTTAACAGTGGAGGACCAAATTCCAACACTTTTAGGAAGTAAATAATGAAAAATCAATTCAGAGGAAAAACAGATCAAGAACCCTGACTCTGACGTGCCGACACATTTATTGCTGAATACCATTCCTCGGCTGACCCGAAAACTTCGGAAGGTGTTTATTTACTTTCAACACCTTCCAGGGATCAATATTTTTAATTTGGATCCGAGTTATTATTTTTCACATCACAGCAGCGAGGAGCAGCGTAAAGTGGCTCATATTTTAGTGCTAAAAAGATCGATACGACAGTTTCACCTTCAGTGCAGCCCGGCTGCTGGGGCTGCACATCATCGCATCCCGAAGGGCCGTGGTGCCGAGGCAGGAGGGCAGGTCATCACCCACCAGGGGTGCAGACAGCCATGATTTAACTGAGCACAGAGCGCTTGGTGCCCTCAGAAAACCAATCTTGCTCCTCTCACTTCATCAGGCCTCAGGTGAGGAGGAGAAGGGCAGGGCCCAGTGCATAGGGGGCCGCTGCTGGCAAAGATTAGTCCCTCATCATAAATGCATTTGCCTTCCCTTCCTCTTCCTCAGATCAAAGAACATCAGCAAACTCCATTAATTTCCCACAAATTCTCCCTAACACCTCAAAGCAGGGAGACCTCTCATACAGTAGTGAGAAGGGGTCTTCCAGGAAGGGGCACCCTCCACACCTCAGTCACACCCTGAATACCAGCACCAGGGCCTCTGCTGGGGTAGTCAGGCCATGCAGGGCAGGGGCCTTCTGAGCTCACTCAGGGAGCGAAGGGAAATATGTACATCACGCTGTGACAGCCCCTTGTCAACCTTCAGCATCTCCTGTCCTTCCTAACCCTAATTTAACCATCATTATCCCACCCAACCCCATATTCTGCAAATAAGCCCAAGAAAACCCAAGACACCAGGCAAAAGCAGATTCATATATCTTATGTCCAAGTGCTCTAGTTCATTTCTTGGACCTCTGGGAAATACCTATTCCCACCAGTGCTAGAAACTACACAGAGGAGAAAGTAAAGAATAGGACCCTGACCTTGTATGAGGGCAGAAAAAGACCTACCTGCCCACATGTGAGCAGCATCCAGATATCTAGGCAATCCTGACTCGTAGGCCCAAGGCCTTCTGCCAGGTAAGAGACCCAAGTAAGCAGACATCAGGGCTTTTGCACTGACAGAGCTGTCCCCGAACCTGAGGTTAGCTTTGCCTATCAGAGCCACCCTAGGCCTGCTACTGTCCCTGAATCAGACAGGTCATTGGGATCTTCAGTCTCTGGTCTCCCGGGGGACCCCATTCAACCACCATCATTCCACAGCCCACATATACTGCTCATGGATAAGAATCCTAGGGGAATAAATGAGGCCAGAATTCCCAATTCCCTTAAACACCCCAAACACCACTGGTGCTACCCATCCTGGCTACCACACCTCTGCCTGTCACCAGCAGCACAGCATGCAAGATTTTCTACACCTCAAGAAGCATGTGCAACCTCCAGGAATGTCCCATGTCCAGCAATACAGCCTCCTTCCCTGGCCTGAGGCAGGGTGTGGGCAATTCCAGGTATAGGCAGGACATGGGACTGAAAAACCTACAGATGCCATCTCTTATTAATTGTCCCAATGGCACACAGCCATTCCTGGGGACCTGTGACAGCTAGCCAAGCCTTCTCAGACTTCTCAGGAGCTGTGTTATCCATACATTAAGCCATTTGTAAGGTATGACTCCTTTGAAAGCCCACAGGGAAAGGGAGTAGGCCCTTCTGTACCCTGGCCCTGGGGCATCCTTACTCCAGAAACAAGAGCTTTGGCCAGGTCACACCAGCTCTCAGGGTTCCAGCCAGTGCCCTCTCCTGGGAAGCAAAACCAAAGGACTTTTCCAGCTCCCAGCAGGAATGCTGTTGAATCAGCTGCAGCTTCAAGAGGCTACTCTGGGCTCTGAAGCCAGGCAAGGACCATAGCCCTGGACCTGAACTTTAGATCCCCTACCAGAACTTTAGATAACAGGTCACCTGAGATGGGAGGTGATAGACGTGGCTATCCCCAGGCCATGTCTGAAGTCCACCATAGTGAGCACATCCTCTGGCTTCCCAGGCCAGGTGAGCATCAGCCAAGCGTTGATGAACACCCCATGCTGCAATGCTTTCCTTCAGCAGCAAAACAAGACAGCAGTGGAATTATACGAAAATAAATTTCCAATCTCTTCCTCGCTTTGCCATTTTGAAGCTGGAGTACAAGGAAGTCATTACCTCCCGTACTCTTATTGATGTGCCAGCTTGTCGGGAGGTAAGCGATGTGTTTTCTATGCTCTTCTGAGTGGCTGGCTAAATCAGACACACGATTTCCATGCTGCTAGAGTGCCTGATCAATAGACACTAGCACAGACCTAGAAAACTTCACCCAGGTACTTCCTCAGTGTCCAATCTGCATGGCTGACTTACTGTGGAACTCAATTGCGTCCCAACACTGGAGATGAACTTCAGGCATAAACTCAGGGAGGCAGTTAAGATCCACACTAGACCAAGGTCACACTTCTAAACTCCATCCACATAGCACAGAGCTCAGTTTCTAGCTGGCGGCCTTCCTCAAGGACTCTCCTTCTTGGGCCCATCTCACTTGGCAGGCCCAAGAGGGCCATCATGTGAATAAGCAACCCAAGGCTTCTACCTGACACATACAAGAAAAAAACCGAACTCTACTGTTAAGTCCAACTTTGTAAAGGTCAGGTTTATTCTCCATTTTGTTCAAATCACTTTTCTTATGAAGTCATAGCTTCATGTTACATGCCAAACGTTTAACACAGACTTCCATAACTCTTGTACCAACATAAATGGTGCACAGGGGCTATGTTGCACCTCTACACCAAGTGGTAGAGCCCCTCCTCTAAAGGCAAAGCCCCTGTCCTCACTGAGACAGTCTCTGGCAGTGAGGCATGGCCCTGGCTAAGGTATGCCCACCAGTAAAAGAACACTCATTCTAGAAGCGAGAAGTCCCTTAGGAAGAAGACAGAATGCAAGTGTCTGAGAAGAAGTGGACAGGCAAGCCAGGGCGAAGGCCAGGTAACAGTAAGAGTCACAGGTAGCTAAAATGACAGAAGGGCCAGGAGAGTGGCAATGATGGCCCCAACCCACAGAAGGGTGGCTGAATGACAAGATTCTTCTTTCAGTGCTTCTCTCTGCAGATGTCCTTCAGGAGCATGCCATTGGCATCTGACATTCTAGGGCCCAACAGCAATGCTTTGGTCTGCAGGAGTGTGAGTTCCATGTAACCGCACCTCCCACTCCTACCACACAGGTGGTGCCTAGGAAAAATGTAGAAAAGGAGTTGATCAGGAATAGCTAAAGGGGACTCCTGGGCCCCAGAGCAGGAAAGACAGAACAGTACGGTGGCCTGGATGCCCAGCAGAATTCTCCCACTTGGGGAGCACATCTTTTGCTCCTTTATCCCTGCTACAGGCAACTACAGAGCCACACGCAACCCTTCAACAGAAGAGCTGTATGTCTCACTTACCTCATGGATGTTTAAGTGGGTGGCACCTTGTTCTTTGGGGTTAATACAAAGCATGGCCAGGACACTAACACAAGACCAAATATGAAATGTACCTACCATTCTCTGGATGGCACAGGCCTCAGAGCCACCTCTCCTGCAGTTTCAGCAATGCCAGCCTCCACACATTACACCCAGGGCCCTCCTACCTGGATGTTGTACCTCATTCTTCTCAGGTCTGGCCTGGAAGGGCAGTGTGAAGAAAGATGTAGCCTCTGCCTCCCTGAAAACCCACCTTGGAAAACTCTTTCTCAACTACACTTTGGCTTCTGGCTCTCTAGTCCCTATTTTCCTAATGGCTCCCTGAGTTCATCTCTTCATATCCATGCTCCTTGTAACTGGGTCAGGGATGCTCTTTAGTCACTGATATTAAACACACCCACCAACAGCCTCCACTTCTCTCTTCTGCACGTGACTGCCACTCTTTCTCCAAGGTACCACTGCCTTCTCCCATTCCATCCAGAGGGGTTGTGGGTATTTACATTTACTCCACACTACCAGCCCTCCAGTGCTCTGCCAGAAGACCAATTCATTCTAAACACGTGACTGGGTACCTTTATAGTCAATCAAGGAGGAAACAGCAAACAAAATCAAGCTAAGCTGTTGTAGAATATTATTTTAAAATGTGTCATATTTATGTAAAGATGTACTGATTCTTTTATGTTGAATTTATTTAACTCTGTAAAACTGTGTTGCTTTGCCTGTCTAAAACACCTGATGGTCTAATAAAGAGCAGGATAGCCAATATCAAGGCAGGAGAAAGGATAGGCGGGGCTGGTAGGCAGGGAGAATAAAGAGAAGGAAAAATCTGGGAAGGAGGAGCAAGAGAACAAGGAGAGAGGAGGCTAGGGGCCAGCCACCCAGTCACACAGTTAGCCATCGAATAACAATGAAAGTAAGATATACAGAAGTAAGAAAAGGAAAAAGCCCAGAGTTAAAAGGTAGATAGAATACTTTAAGTTAACAAAATCTGGTTAGAAACAAACCAAACTAAGGCTGGGCATTTATAAGTAAGAATAAGCCTCCATGTGGGATTTATTTGGGAGCTGGGTGACAGTCTCCCCCCGCCCCCCCAAAAAGCCGAGAGTAAAAGAGTAAAAAACAAGCAACGACACTACACCAACCAAGACTGGCTTCCCCAAGAAGTAAAGTCAGGCACTCTTAGTGTTCCTGGACATAATATGTTTATTCCTGCCTCTCTCATGTGATTCACAAGTAACCCATTGTGTTAGCCCAAGGCCAACCCCCTCTGTTCAAGTGGAAACATTCAAACACAAGAAACAGAATGGAAACCTAGACCTTCTAGTGGTAACAACCCAACATGCCCTTCAGGCAGAACCTCTGAAGACCCAGACTTCTGACACACAAATTTCTAGCTAGCAAGGACCTGGCTATGATAAAGCCCAGACAGAGGGACCATTTTCATGGTCTCTATACAGCATAGACAGCAGATATCCATCCCTCAGAAACAGACACATATGCTAGTCACAGTAAGCACACAAAATTTAATGTCCCCGTTTAAGCATAAAAATCCTCTTAGGAACAATCCCTGCAGGGAGCACTTGGCTGCAGGTGCTGCACTGGTGCCACCTCCTGGCAGCAAGGGCCATTTGCAAGTCTCCTATTCTAAGTCCCCAGGGTGTCCCCAGCAACAGAAGCGGCAGATCTTACCCCAACAGATCACCCCATCAGCAGGAGCTCCCACCCTCACCCAACACCACCCTCACAGCAGCTCATAGAGCAGATACCGCGCATTCAGTTCAGCAGCCTGCTGGAAAGAGGCCACTATTTTCTGATCCCTATTAATGCCCATGACAGCATTTATGTATAAGATAAATTCATCTCAATTTCCTTTTTCAATTAATGGCCTATTATTTGAACCAGACTCAGCTAAAAAACACTCAGCTGATACCATCAATCTTACAAAGATTAAATTTCTCTGTCGGAAGCTACAGGGTATCAGGCTGGGCAAGAGGATGGCTACCTAGCAGCCAGACGCTGCCAACTATGTTCAGGAACTTGGGGGTATAGGTCCTTCCTACCAGGACATCCTAAGGCTCCCACTAAAGACCATGACACACCAAGGGATTGCAGTGAGGCGTGAGAAGTAGAGCCAATGTAGTTACAATCTGGGATAAGTGAATATGTGGCCTCTACTCTATGCTACCTACAGACGTGGAGAGTCCTTGATCATCACTACTCAATCTGACATGGAGGCACTTCCTACCACACTGTGGCTGATAGAGAAACTGGGTACCAGGAGAGGAATGCCAACACATAGTCACCACTTGACAAGCAACAGAGAGCAAACGATGCAGTGGCCTTCTTCCCTTGTCAGTCCAGCTGTGAAGGCTCTTGCAGTGCCAGACCAGCCTTGTTTGTTTGTGCATGTGAGATTTATCCTCCCTTCCCCTGTATTTTTAGATCATTGTTGTCTATATATTTAAAGGGGGTTATGAAGAAAAGGCCCTTCCTATTCCATGCAGTGGAGTAAGGCCTTGATGGAAGAAAGATGGAGGAGAGATAGTGATGAGCCTTTTGCAGCCCCACAGTCTGACAGTGATGTACCTTACTGAGATTCTGTCTGGAGGTTCAGCTGGAAATCCCATTGCCACAATCAGATCTATGAGCTTGTAAGTTTTGTGGAACTGTGGAAACCCTCAGTCATTATTTCTCCAAGAATCTGTTTCCTCTGCCCTCAGAAAGGCCCCACGGACATGATGTCAGGCCATGTGACATCATCTCAGAGTGACGCTTTATGTGCTGTTTTCTCCATTTCATTTCTAGCAGTTCCCATTGCTTTCTTCAGTTTATTCGCTCTTCTTCTGTTGTATCTACTCTCTTGTCCAGCCTCACCAATAGATCTTCTCATTTGAATCTATGTAGGCCTGACTTGGAAAAACAAGAAGCTGGGTCCTGGCAGAGGACTTCTAGAAGTCTAAGGGGAGGGACCCATTTACAAGAAGGGAGGGAGTACAGAGCTGGGGGGAAGCAGCCAGTAGCAGAATGGGCAAAGGGAAGAAGAGGGAGAAGTGGGAGGACCATACTCTGAGCAGGACAGAGCTAGAGACACCCTCAAATGTGGACAGAAGGTGGATGTGGAGAAAACATCTTTGAGAGGCGAGAGAAAACAAACATGGCACTAGATGCCTAAAACCCAGAGACTGAAACCTTGATAGGTTCTCTGGCCCAAGGGCAACCCCAGAGTCATACACCATGACCACCATGACACACATCCTTGTTACATCTCTCCATAGAGCTCCAACAGAAGGTGAGCAGCCCTCAGGCCAGCCCAAGGCAGAAGATGGGCTGACAGACAAGGGTCACTGGCAGATCTGCCCTCATGGAGAAGGGAGCAGCACCTACGAATGTGCCAGTGTAATGGGGGATTGAGTGAAAAGCATTGGGGAAGAGAGAACGGAATGTTAACTCAACCCCTGAAGGTGTGGGCACCCCAGAGGTTGGGACACTGTCCTCCAAACCAATGGTTATTAAAGCTTTCAAACATCTCCAAAGAGTCCCTGGGCCCTCCCGCTGCCTCCTACCTCCTATAGCAGCCATTTCGCACTGGGTCCCAGACCCTTGGAGAAGAGGGATAGTTCTTATTAAACTGGTTCTCAGGCACACCTGTCCTGAAGCAGGCTCTACTCTAGAGGCCTGCTCATGGCTTACAAAGTGATAGCAAAGCCCAGAACAGGAGCACTGGTAAAGAGGGCTCACCAGAGCAGCCTAGTCCAGTCCAATCTATCATCTAAGCCAGCTTTGAGACCCTAGACTTCTCCTCTTACTCCATACATCCCAAGGCCAGCCTCCCTTCACTGGCCACCCACATCCCAGCTTCTGCCCATGCTTTGTCTGCACCAGCAATTGAAGATGCAATCTTAAGCCTCAGCCAGCAGTACTGCCAGGCTTCAGTGGACTCAGACCACCCAACAGTCAACAGAATGTGAGAAGTTTTTCAAGTTTTTATTAGGACAGTCACACTGCCTTGTGACAGGCATGCAAGCCAACTCAGCACTCTTCAGGAACAGCCAAGACTCAGGTTCCCTTGGCCTGGGACTCATGCCACAGCTTAAAGAGGACTCACCGTGAAGTGCTCCTGTGACTTGTAGTTTTCATCCAGGTAGACGCGAGCCCTGTTGTATTCTTTCATTGCGTCACTTGATAGTAGTTCCCTGGGGAGAGAGAATGAACACAGTAAGCAAAGGCCCAAATGCCATGCCTTCCCAAAGGTGTGCTCCCAGTCACACGGCTGTGCTTGGAAAAAATTTCCATATACCCAGAGTCCCACACAGCCCCCAATGGGGCAAAGAGGGAGGGAGCAGAGGAGAGAGAGGAGGATCCATGCTAGTCAAGGTGAAACCAAAGTTCAGTGTGTCCTCAGCACACTGAGAGCAGCCCACATGGCAGGCTCGGTCTCTACTCAGGCCTATGAGATGCCTACACTTCAAGGCCTCCCCGGAATGAAGACACTGATGGAAATACCTGGGACTCATTTAGGCCACACCCCAGCACACATCTGCTGCCCACACCTGAACCTGACAGAAATGGGATCTACAGAGTTAAGAAACCATCACCTACATCTATCAAGAGCCCTGGCAGTCCCTCAGTGAGGACAGGGACAGTGACTAGCATTTCCTTAAAGTAAACAGCAGCCTGTGCTCATCAGTCAATGCAGCAGAATCCCACTGCTCCTCCCAAAAGAGTTTATCACTGCTTCTAGGCTGGCTAGAGAGTATTACACATCTAGCCTAGAAAGTGGGACAAAGGGCCATTCCTCCTCTGCTGCAGTGAGAAGCAGGCACAGCATATGATCCAAAAGTACACGTTAGGGAAGGACCCCAGAGGAAACCAAGAGTCTAAGAAAGGGAGGGACAGCAAAGCTCTGATAGACTCCAGGGGACCCTTGGGGTACTGCTGCTGGCAGCCACAGACCTCAAAGTGCTTGGGGGTGTGAAAAAAAGCTAGAGAAGACCAGGCACCAACCCTGAGCACTGGGATTCAGGTAACAAGGAATCGGGGATAGAAATGACTGGGCACCGACCCTGAGCACCAAGCACATCTGGAATCACATCAAAGCTGCCTGGCGGGATGTGGGATGATGTCTTGAGTTCAACCCCTAAGACACACAAGATGGAAGAAGAGAACTGACTCCTGCAAGTTCTTGTTTGACCTCCACACACATGCCATTGGGATTTGTGCCCCCCCCCCCAGATATGTGATTAAATATTTACCTGACATGGGAAAGAACAACAAGCTGGTGTCAAAATCTTTTCAAAATAAGCTACCAACAGATCCAGACCCAGAAAACAAAAGTAATAGCATTAGCTGAAAGAATCTTAAAATGGTGAATATAAACAAGATCAGAGACCTAGAAGCAAATAGGAAGGTACAGAAGAAAGGAGCTTCTGTTGCTGACAAACAAGAACCGGGGTTTCATAGGATGGACTGAGAGCAAGCACCCTTAGAGCAGTGCAGTAGGGGCTCCCACTCCATGTGGGATGGTGGAGCCTCTCTGGGCAACACTGAGTCTAAGGAAAAAGGAAGGGGGCGCAAAAAGCAGCACCTGCAGATACACGGGACTAATGTTCTCCAAACTTGGTCAAACCTACAGACACACAGGTCAAAATAAACAGCATTAAACCAGAGCACAGCAAACTGAGCTGCGACAAAGCAGCTGCATGTAGACGAAAGCGAGCCGCCAGGAAAGCACATTATACACAAGAAGATGAAGATGGACACAAGGGCTGGACTCTGGTCAGGAACAATGAAACACAGAAGACAATGACACAGCGTCCTTGAAGTAGTGAGGGAACTGACAAGCTCCCATTCATTCCCAATAAACGCAGCTTTTAAAAATTAGAACAATGGCCTTGTTCAAACAAACAAAGGCTGGGAGAATCAGCAGCAGCTGACTTGTACTGGAATAAACAGTACAGAAAGCTCTCTAGCTAAGGAAGATGGTCCAGGTAAAAGCTAAAGCCAGCCAAGAGCAAAGGGGAATGTGCAGGAAGGTACCTGGAAGCCTCCAGCTTCTCAAAGGATGGCTGCTCTTTAAATCCAGAGCAACAAGGCATGCACCACTGCCACACACAGCACACTGAAGGGACAGTGGTGGTGGAACCTCCCTCCCGAAGGTCACTGGCCTGCAGGTGCCCAGGGCTCAGCGCCCACTGCACCGCCCCCTTTAGGTGCTCGGCTGCTCTAGCCCACAAGCTTTTCTTCTCCTTATCAGCGTGCGGTTCTCAGCAGAAACACTGATTTCTGTGTGTTGCAAATGTTTTTCATAAGGTGACTTAGCCCTTCTTTTGTTCAGTATCTGTAACAATATGGCTCTTCATGACAAACATGTGAATCCTATTTTCTAAGCTGCACGCTCTAAAAGAAGCCCTCCCTGCCTCAAAGCCACAAAGCTACTCTGATGCATCCCCATCTCCAAGTGCTACTTTACAACAACCGAATTCATTCTGAGGCAGGGTAGCCATGTGGGACGTTGTGACGCAGGATCTTCCGGACACAGGATGCAGCCGTTCTCAGCCTGCAGGCCATGCACCAGGAGCAGGGGGTGGTGCAGTCTGGTCAGACATTCCTCCTAGCATGTCTCTGCCTATCCTTGTTGTTTCGCTGCTGCAACCAGAGCTGGTGCTCTGGCCAGCCAAGCACGGATTTCCCTCTGATGGCTTCAGCTGTGCTCCACACTATGCTTCTCCATGTGACCAGTGTATGCTTATAGAGTGTTGAGGAGATGCTTTTAAGACTTTCATTTAAACTGCCTTGAAGTTAGAGACTGTTTGGGAGAAATGAGCAGGGTTTTATACTTGAGGGGCGGGACTACAGCACACATTGCCTGGGAGACACTCTGCTGTGCCAACAGGTTGGTCACTGTCACCAGCAGGGGCATTTGCTTCTCTTTTCCTGTCAAGTGCAGGCCAGGTGCAAACAAGAGTAAAGGGGCAAAGAAAAAGAGGCAACAAGGGCCAGAAAGATGGCTCAGTGGGTAATGGCACTTGTTGTACAATTCTGGAAGCCTGAATTTGATCCCTAGAACTTACATAAAAATGGGAAAACGCTGTAGCCTAGACGACTTCTTTCAAAGCCACACAGCAGGAACTACACATGACCCAATGCAACCCTGACGTGGTTCTGCAGTCCTTTCAGAACTTCATTTCCTCACTGAAAACTACATCCAGGACTCCCTAAATTCTGACTGTTCCTCTTCATCCCTAGTCACTTTTCTGATCATTGTTAGGATGCCTCTAGAAGACCAAAAAAGGCAGAATGGGTACAACGGTGTTTGAGGGCAAACAGGGGCTTCTGAGCTGGGTCCAAAAGTCACAAAAGAGGAAGAAGGGTCCCAATTCCAGACCTGGAACTCAGGGTTGGGTGCCTGCTTGCTCCTGTTCCCCTCTGTGTCCATTCATAGAGCTACCTCAAGAGACCCCACTGCCCTTCTTCCTGGGCTGAGCCCAGACACTTCTGTCCTCTAAAGAGCCACAGAGCACATTTGCCTGGATGACATAATGGTACCTCCCAGGTATTCAAAGCACAGAAGCTGCTGTAGAACTCAGTCCTGCCCATCATCTATCATCCACTGCAGCAGGATGACTAGCATCCATCCACCCTAGGTGCGCTAATGGGTCCCCAAGATCTATCCCGCTAGCCTAGCAACACAGGTGCTTACTCTTTGGAGGCAAGCAGCTGTCAGACCTCTGAGCTACACCTCTGGGGAAAACTGTACCTACCTCAACATGACCCACAGATGAGTTTCAAAGGGTGACATTTAAGAACCACATTCCATCCAAAGACCTACCCCCAGTCCACAGGCTCCAGCTGAGACTTACTTGACAAACTTGTCCACGTGAGACATGGAGGCCTCGTAGTTTTTCCCTCCGAATTCTTGGCAGTGCAAGGCCATGAAGTGAGGCTTGTGTGTGTGCATGACCTAGGGAGAAAGCACAGTTAGATCACAAAACCACAGCAACATGGCACATCTCACACGCTATCTCCATAGCCAGAGCATCCCCAGACAGCAGGGCAAAGGTCACACATCTGTGCCCACAAGTTCTTAACAGATTCTATGAGTTGCCACCTTTATGCTTCCAACAGTTTATTTCTAGCCTCTTTCCTTAGCAAAGATTTAGAATTTCTGAGAACCCTTTTCAGTAACCTAGAGGCATCTTTCTCTAATTACAACAAAGTAATACTTGTGGACAAGAGACCATCTACCTGGAAACCCCTCAACATAAGTCACAGCCTCATCACATCAACACTGCTAATGCATACCTGTTGAAAAATAAGAATCCAGGCAACCATGTGTGTGGCAGCATGTTCTCATGTGCACGCACCATGCATGAGGATGTGAGTGTCAGTTTAAGTTAGTGTGAGAGCATTGCCCGTGTGCTGGCATGTGGGCATGAATGTACGGAGTTACTATGCACAGTCTCACTCTTATTCAGGAATCACCAAGGCTGGCTTCCAAGCTCACTCCAGTACATATCTGAAGAACCAGATATGCATATCTTGTGTCCTCTTTAGCCCTACAAGGTGTTGCCCTATTGTCTAATTCACAGCAGGGGAGGAGTCTGGTGTATGACAGAAAAACACCCATGATCTCATGGGCATTGAGTGGCATGGCCTAAACTTGTCTATAGCTCACAAACTCTACCTGTGTCCTCCTGATTGGGCTTGGGGCTGTCAAAGGGAGGAGCAGAGAAGCCAGCAGGTGCCTGTTCACAAGGGACCCAGGGTGTTCAGGATTTGAACAGGAGGCTGTTAAAGTGGTTTCCATCAGCTGTCACGAGCTGAGCTGAAGACTGCTAGCACTGGTGTTAATTCATCTTTAATAGAAAGCAGGGGCATCACTATGGATACCAGCAATGTTTCTTGTATAATATCAGCAAAGACTTTTAAAGGAAAGAGGAAGTGATGAGAAGATCTGCATAGGAACTATCAGATGTGGGCCAGGACTGACAAATTCTGACCCGACCCAGGCTGGGCAGGAAGCATCCTTCCTAATCTTATTGTAAGTTCCCAAGCACTGCCTCTGCCAGCTGTGGTGTGTGTGGCACAGGCTTTGACTTTCCCTGAAAACCAGGGTGCTTTGCACCTTCAAGAACATGAGCCTGACGAGTGACATGTGCCCAAGGATAGCCCCCACGAGCTTTGCCTAAAGCCGTGCACATCATGATTTCATCTCGCCCTGGATTCTACTCTTCATCACTGAGATTGGTCTCCACACTGAACTGGTGAACTGGAGATCACCCCATGGCTATCACTGTGTGCCTTGGGGTCAGCTCCTGTCCTGCACAAGCTGCGTCTAGTGATTAAAGATGAGGCTTGTCCCACAGGTGGGAAAGAAGCCATGAGCTGGCATGAGGAAAAGTCATGGGTCACCACCACCTGGCAGGGCTCCTTTGTTTCATTCATGCCTGGACATTTGACTCGGGTCCTAACTATGTTATACTTGGGAATATGGAGTCCACAATGACAATTACATTATAACACATCCACCATGGCCAGGGAAGCAATGGGTGCTGTTGTCTCCTGAGATCCAACAGTCTGTGTGACTGGGGTATAGATGAAGAGTGGTCACCTCAGAGGGCCAGGCCAGGATGGCCCCACCTGGTCATAGCAGCAGCACCAGGGGCATGCGCTAAGTAGACAGATATTCCTTGTAGGTTCCATGCATTGGCCCCAGCTAGGGCCACTCTGCTAACAGCGCATGCTTCTCTCATGAGAACACACACCTAGGACCTGTCTAACAAGAACTCAAACAGGAGTATCATTCAGAGCTACGACCAAGTGCTCTTACAGTGTGCCCGTTCTCCTCACGGACTTACATCCAGGTTTTTTGTTGGTGTGCCTATTCTCCTCATAGACTGAGAGCCAGGAGCTTTGCTGTGTGCCTGTTCTCCTCATAGATTTATGTCTAGGGGCTTGGTGGGTGTGCCCCTCCCCTCAGAGATGTACATCAAGATGCTTTGCTGTTGTGTGCCCATTCTCCTCATGGACTGTATTTCAAGAGGTTTCGCAGTATGCTTACTTTCATTACTTTTTGTAGGCCAATATCACACCCAGAACTTTCCGTGTCAAGAAGGACTTTCCAGGTCAGGTGGTGGTGGTGCACACCTTTAATCCCAGCACTCAGGAGGCAGAGACAGGTGGATCTCTGTGAGCTCAAGGCCAGCCTGGTCTGCACAGCAAGTTCCTGGACTGTCAGGGCTGTTATACAAGAAACCCTGTCTCAAAAAGCTAAGAATAATAACAACAATAATAGGAGGAAGCGGATAAATAAAAGAAAGGCCCCTCCAGATGCTCTGGTATTTTCAGGCTCTATGAAGAAAGCTGAAGTCCACTTCTGCTCAGCTTCCATGATGCATGTCCTCAGGGTCCTCCTCCCTCTTCTGTATGTCCTCTTCTCTTGCTTCTTCAGCTGCACTTTTCTTGGGTTAGAGGAAATTTTTAGCTGCATGACAACCTATCTACCATGTGGTACATGAGTCCCTCTTGGGAGAAACATGGATGACTGAACCCTTATGTGGCAGAGGACTGTGTCTGGAATACCAAGGAAGAGGAGGAGAGCAGAGCAGAAAAAAGTCATTTTACACAACCACAGCTAAATGTCTTCCTAGCTTTCTGAGAGTCACAGACTCTAGAAAGTCGATGGATTCCTGGCAAGCTAAGCCAGAAAAAAACAAACACCACCAAACCTATGAAAGCCAAAGACTAAAAAAGTCCTATGTCCATGTAAAGACAAAAAATAAAACACATACTCAGTGGAGATACTCCAGTCCCCCAATGTCGTGCAGGGAACAGATTCATATGCTGACAAGAACACAGGCCACATCCATCAGGAACAAAGGCAAAATAAATACAACTTCATAGAAGATGAAAATTCAGAAAATCTTAACTACAGCTCTGCCCTGAGCAACACTGGGGCAGAGATTTCCAAAAGGTCTCTATGGTCCTTAGAGTGGAAAAAAAGCCCAGGCAACCAGAAACATGGCTTCTTACTGCTTTAGATATGTAGCTTCCAGGATGACTGAATTTAATCACCAAAATTTGTCCCTCCAAATTTCAGATAGATAGACATATATAAGTACGTATCTGTGTATATATACATATTTACATATATTAAACACATGCTACACATGCACACCACCACATACAAATGATACATGTATTTATACATAAGCAGGATAACCTACACCTCAGCCTCAGTGTGACTGAAAACAATATAGCAGCTACCACCCCACCCTGGATCAGGACTTCTAGATCAAGCAAAAGATTAGATCAGGAAACGGGAGATGTCCCAAGGACTGTGGGGCAGATTCCAGGACATCAGTGTGTGGGCTCAAAGGAAATCTCACGGGTCTGCAATTTAAAGTAGGTAAACACAAAGAAAAGAAAATAAGAAGTCACCCCAGGTAACTGGGCAGTAAAGCATGAAGGAAGGACCCCCTGTCCCCCCCCCCCCAAAAAAGAAAGCATTTGACAAGACAAGAACCATGAAGTTCAAGAAGTAACAATCAGGAAATAAGTGACAACGGGCTAGGGTCCCTGGACTCAACAACTGACAGGAGAGGGCGCCAGCACACCAGGAATCTCAGAAACTACCATCACTGCCACCAGCAGCAGCAGCAGTGAGAGGTTCTAGGAGTTCCTGGTGTCCTGCTGAAAAACCCTATTAACCACCTGAAGACTAAAAGGTCCTGTCTACAGGACTAAACTAAGAGCCAAACAGACTGGTGAGATACGACCACAGTAACCTCAAGGAAGGAACAAAGTAACAGCATAAGGAACAAGTCACAAAGGGCACCAGAAAAGAGCAAGTAAAGGATAAATGCCATAACCAGCAACATCAGCACGTCTGTGAGAAGGGCCCGGCAGGAAGAAATGAGGATGGAATGGGGGCAAGGGAGGAATGATGCAAAGCTGGAACAGGAAAGCCAGAGCAAGGCAGAGCAGCACGGGCCACCACCATCAAGGAAACCAAGACTTGAACTTGCTCGGGAACAGGCTCCCGGAGCACCTGAAACAGAAACTCAGAGGCAGCAACTCCAAGATCCACAGGTCTCTGGGGCAGAAAACCTACAAACAATAACGGCAAAGACCTAGGCTAGGGCTAGACTCTGTAAAAGCAATGTCCAAGAAAGGGAACCACAGAAATACCTTCAGAGACATCTCAACAGCATAAAATGCAGACTGGGAGTACTATCAAGTCAGGTTCTCAAGAGAAAATGTAGCATCTCTAGGCCATCGGGGTAGGAACTATCTGTCTGGGCTTGGCTAGCCATTCATGCCTGTATAAAAGCTGAGGGAAAACATGAGACCAACCATAGGCTGGGCCTCATTCCCAAAATCAAATTTGGCTAGTAGGGGTACAGATCTCAGGTTTGAACCAATGGTTATGCCTGTTAGGTTCTTCAGCACACACAGATGACATTCTTAGCCACATATCACTCTAGACAACCTCAGCACTTCCACACAGCACTCAGGTGCAATAGATCAGACAGAGGAGCATTCCTACCTCTCCCATCACGAACTCAAAATAATGTCTCCGTCAATGACAAGCCATGTGTATGAATGACAGTGATCTCCAAGACCATAATGGAACTGGAAATCCTACCACCTCATCATGTCATGGTGTTTGTATCTGTGGTGATGCCAGGATACAGCCAATCCTATACAGCCAGTACTGCACAAGCATTATAGATCAGCTGGCCCTAAGATGGCTGTCCCTGGTATACGTATTCAGTGTGTTGTTATCTTCACAGACAGAGGGTTCTGCTCCTCCTACTAAAAAAGGCTTCCCTAAATTAGTCTACCTATGGTGCAGCAATAGCCTCCTCCATCTTTAATCACTGTATCTCCTTACTACATCCAGGGGCTACACTGAATGGCTGGAGTATGCTCTGGATGCTCGCTTGGCAAAAGTATCTCATGACAAACTTCTCAGAATGAGTCCCTGCTATTAACTACACATGACCGTGTATCATAAAACCAGAGCAACCACCCAAAATGTTGGTAAAAAAAAAAAAGGCAAACATCTAAAACAGAAAGAACAAAATGCAAAACCCAAAACAAAGCAGAAACAAAAAGCAAAGTGTGCACAGAGCAAGAAGGATGGAGGAAAGAGCCAGCCCAGCAGTATCAGCGCTCACAGTGGCAAGGCTGTATGATGTGGCTGTGTAAAAGGGAACAGTTCAAGATCCTTCCCAGAACCAAGCCCACTGAGACAGTCACCAGCCTCACAAGGCCTGTGGCAAGGTACCAGATAACCCTGGAGGAGACATATGTCCTCCTATAGTGCCTAGCCTGGACAGCAAGTGAAAAGTGCAAAGTGCAGGGAGGCCAGGGACGCCTCAGGTGTGTTGCCAGCCAGGGCCCCACGTTAGGAAGGTACAGGCTTGAAGCAGTCATACAGAGAAAGACCCACTTCACAGTGAGCATATGGGGCACGGGAGCGGGGGGCAGTACTGATGACAGAAAAAGCCTCAGAAGATGAACACTTCAAAGCTATCAGAGAGGAAGACAGAAAAACAACCTGGGAGAAGGGGCAATGGCACAAAGCACACTGGGCCAAAATGACAGTGAAAACACATATGCACATGCAGACTCACGGTCATGGTACACATGTGTACACATGCACACATTCACCATATTCTCATGAATATAAACATAATCAGGACACAGAATAGATAATCATAAGCCAAAACCTATGACAAAACAGAACCACACACTCAGTGCCTGCAGGATGTGACTGACCTCTTGTCAGGGCGTGTTCTCTGAAAGAAGTCTGCTGCCCATAAACCAAGTCTCAATGAATCTTAAAGGATGGAAGTCACAGAAGCTGTCCTCTGACCAGAGGAACAAGAGCCACAAGGAAAAGAACATACGTTATTAGGATCTGTTATACAAATGAAAGAATGAATGAATGAAACTAGAAATGCTGGTTCATCATAAAGCAAGCTAGCTGCCTGGTGGTAGCAGAGGAAGAGAAGGGATGACAAAGGCCCCAGACCTCCACATGCAACACACAATCACATCTTGGTCATGCTGAGGGTTTCATGAATAGACCTCTATCAGAACCTCTCACTAAACATTCCAATCATATGAAGTGAGCCACATGTGAAGAATATCCCAATAAAGTCACAAAACTTTAGCTTCTACCAGGAGAGCAATCAAGTCTATCAATGATATGAGGAGCAGTAAGACCCTGGGCATCTGGTTCGTGGCTGATGTTCATTGCTGCTGTCCTTCAGATGAGTGACAAAAGAGCAGGAGACTCCTTCCTGATCCTTTGCAGATAATCCGAAGAAAATTTGTGGATAACTTCTCCCACAGTCCAGTTTTGCTTGAAGATAACCTAAGCAGAGAAGCTGGTGAGAAAATCACAAATCTGCTGGGCTGGAGAGATGGCTCAGTGGTTAAGAGCACTGGCTGCTTTTCTGAGTTTGTTTCAAGTACCTATATGGTGGCTCATAACCATCCATATCACCAGTTCCAAGGGATCGAACACATTCTTATAAAGGGCATGAGGTACATATACATGCATGTAGGCCACACACACACAAAAAAAAACTCCTGCACATTAGACAGAGAGACAGACAGATAGATGATAGATAGACAATAAATAGATAGATAGGTAGATAGATAGATAGACAGACAGACAGACAAAGAAACAGACAAACAAACAAGCTCAGATGGGGTGTGGGGCTGGAGTTCATGCCATTACCCTCTACAACCACAGGCTTGATACTGACCAGGCAAATGTGCTGAATACACGCATAGTCTGAGTAGAAACAAAGCCAGAGAGACCCAAGCTTGCATCTCCTTGGCCAGTGACCACACAGTCCCTGCTGGAGCACTGGAATGGAATTAAAAACACTGCCAAGTGTCACAGTGAGCATGTCTGGATGGTGGAAAATTCTGATCTTCTTCAGGATTTCTGTCCTCTTCTAGCTTGCTGATGAGAAAGCAGGTTCCTTACAACTGTCCTGTTGTGACACTCAGCATGGAACCTGCATCCTGCATCCCCAGCTGCCTAAAAGGCTAGCACAAGGGCCAGACTGCACACGCCAATGAAAGCACATTCAAAACTCTCCCCACCACTGTACACAAGGAATTCAAAGGAGATTACCTAGGGCACAAGAATAGGATACTGCCACTCTCTGTGGGAAGATGGGGAGAGGGCCAGCACCAGTGGTTCTGAGACAGCTAAGCAACTTAGCTACAATGTCATGAGACAAAGCAGGCTCACAATCTTTCTAAAACATCCCAGGAATCACTGCCCTAGAAAACAAACATACATCTTCTCAGTGGTGAAATGAGAATGCTTTCTCAACTCACTATGTAGGCAATGGCAGGCTAAAAAAGGGTTGCACACAGCACCTATCCCTTTCCCTGTGGCCAATTCCCCTAGCCCACTAATACACACCAACACCCTGGGGATAGAAACACCAGTAATTCATTGCAATACAGCAATTCCAGACTCACAGCACAGTCAGGTCAACTAGGACCACAGGCAAAGACACCACAAGAAAGTCATTAAGAAGAAATGAGCTCAAAGCAATCACTAACTTCAGTTTTACTGTCACTTACTTCATTATGGGTTCAGATAATTTGATTCTTAATAATAGCAATAATGAATGTCTAGCCTAAAAGCTCCTGAGCACTTCTGTAGGCTCCAGTGAGCAAGTCAGCCAGCTGTATCTGCCCATTTAGCAATGAGTAGGGTCAGCAGAGGAAGAGCAAACTCTGTCCAGGAACTACACAGAACTGTGATTCTTGCTTTTCCACTTGTTTCATAGGCCCAGGCATCAGTTGAGGGTATGTAGTGTAATTGCCCTCCTTAGACAATTATTGTAAGAACTGATGAAAATATAGGTGCCAAGTTGCAGGCTGGTGGTCCTGATGAAAAAGTACAACACCATATTTGGCACCCAACCTGGGGCTCTAATATTCACATAGGGCCTGAGAAAGCCATCTCTCCAGTAGGCTCAGTGTACAGAGGTATGGCTCTTTTAAGAGGGCCTGCTGTGCAGCTGAGCACTTGAGCAGTTAACACTGAGTAGGAACTCCTCAGTAACAAATTCCCAGCACTGGGGAAAGTAAATGCAGCTCTAGGGCCAGTACCCACTGGCATGATGCATGAGGCTAGTCTCATGAGGGGGGCAGAGGCAGTTGCCAGCACCACTCCATGGCAGTAGCCTAGCATTTTAAGATTTATCTCCCACGGTCAGAAAACGCTGCAAGGGTATGGCTTTAGATGTGCAAAAAGCTTGGTCTAGACACACACACACACACACACACACACACCTATAAAAAGGTATGATATATTTTAAAAGGTGCTTAGGTACTGAAGAAAAAAAAGAAAATAGGTATAGACAGTCATAAAAGATAGTTTAAAGATAATAGTCTTTAAAGAGAAAGTAAAGTAATATAAAAATTAAGCCACATAAAGATGAAAAAAATATTGTAACATAGGGAGTTTGGACCTTTTATGGTTGCTTTGTTAATTCTGAATTGTTTAAATGCTAATGAAAAGAGAATGGAAGCTGCTGAGAGACACTGGATTATGAAAGGGACTGATAAATTAAACCAGTCTATATACATTAGAGATTCCAAGATATTCTTGGATTCAGAATGGAAGTCGGGAAATGTGTTGCCTTGGGGAAGAGGTTGTGCTTTTGTTTTCACAGGAAACAAAAAGTTATGGATTCTGTCAAAATTAATAAAGATCAGATTTGATCAGGGGAGACCTCCTGGGGATCTTGGCTATAGACATGAAGAAAAAGTCAAGAAAGACTACAGGACAGGTGACATATATGCTGATCCCTCAATATGGGAGCACTCTAAGACTGGATGAGATGTGATAAATCTTGTTGGTTACAGAGTCTTCATGACTTAAAATATTACAGTTTGTATCTGTAATCCAAACGGATTTATAAAGTTGACAGATGCCTTTTACCTATTCAAACATAGAACAAAAAATCATCTTTAGCTGACCTGTGCACACCACACATTCCATACTCGTGTTAATGAAGATATATATGTTACCATCAAAAGTTTGTGTATTTTCAGAAAAAAGGACCAGACACCAATAAAGACAAGTAGCCCAGGTGATCCAGCCTCTCAGAATGCCTTTGTTGCAGTTTCCTCAAAATTCTGCATCTAGAACAACTTCAAAGTTGCTAGGTGAGATGATGGACCAGCCTCACAGACTACTCCAGTCAAGACTTCAGATAAGATCTATACTTTACCATCACACAGAGACGAAACAAAAAAATAATACAGCTAGCTTTCCCAGGATTTGACCATTATCCCAATTTTTCAGGGTCGAATAAAGATACTATCACCCCCCCAGACAGCAGGAAGCAGTCTAGAGAACACAACATCCACATTCACAAGGGGTGGGGTTTTTGGCTGTTTAATGAATTATGGGTGTTTATCATTGTTTATGGGGTTTGGCTACAAGTTGTTATTGGTCATAGTATGGGAGGAAACTAAGCAAAGAAGATTAGATTCAGGGATCTCGTTCTGAAAAGAAAAAGGAATATAGGAATGATAGGATAAAAGGGTAGATTATTGAATATACTTTTAAACTAATAAAGCAACTACTAGTCTTAAATATTTTATATTGGTATGGATTTTGTACACTGATATAAGTTTAAGGTTATTTTTATTTTTGTTATGCTGTATGTATGTTTCTACTCTTGTTTAAGGTATTGTGCCAATGGAGCTCATTTAATAAAGTAATGTAAATTTCTAGTCCTTAAAAGTTATTCAAGTCCTTGAAACTATTATTTAGGATAAGTAAGAAATACAAGTTAGCAGTTAGTCATCTAACAATCAAATTTGTGACCAGGTTAGGTATGTTTTCAAGGTCAAACAAAAGATATATTTTAGATAAGCAGATAGTCTTCAAATACTTCAAAGACCTACAAAATATGGCATTTAAGGTATTTTAATAGCATAAGGTTTCTCATGATAGTGAGACACGTCTGCTCCTGGCAGCACCAATTTTCTTCAAAAAAGGATGAAAGGCATCAAAGTACCGCCATACAGAGTTTGCTCTCATTGTGACAAATTAACCACTGGTCAAGAAACTGCCCTTGCCTTGAATGCTGCAGCATGCTGTCTAAATTGGACAAGCAGGAAAAGAAGTGACTGCCAAACTTTGCTAAGACAAGGTAGAGAAGTCCTTCAAAATTCCAGCTTCACAGAAAAGTTTGTCAGATATTCTAGGTCTGTAGGTCAAAGATGGATGCCCTAACACTGCAGAAGAATCTTGGGTGACTGTCTAGGCAGTCAGCTGTTTCTGTCATGTTTACAGTTTTGGAAGTTGCTTGTTCTGTACTTCCTATTTACTCAGGTAATATTTTATCCTTCTCAGGTCTTTGATAGAGATGAAGACTATTGTTATAGTTATACTTTTCCTTGTTACCAAATTCAAAAAAGAAACTCATAAGAGAAGTGTAAAGTTTATAAAAGTTGAGAAACATAAAAGCTTAAGTTGTTTATCTAAGAAGATGTTTTAAGGTTTAATAAGATATTTTTAGGATGGTAATACAAGTTATGATAGAAAGTAGTTTAGGTATAAAACTCTGAACTCACTAAGATAGGATAGATAATACAGTACTTTCTCCGTATTTGCCAAATACATATGGACTAGGCATTATGAATTTAATTCTTACCTTATAATTGTCCTTATTGTATAAAGTTTTACTATATTAGATTAAAACCTTTCCTCCTTATTTAGACAATACCTGATAATTGTTCTTATTACACATAATTTTACTGTGTTAAATAAATAGAAAGGAAAAAGTTACACTTTTTCCTTTCTATTTAGACAAAAAGGAGGAAATGTTGTGGGATATGTGTAAACTGTGTGAAGATGTATTGCTGTGATTGATGTAATAAAGAACTGAATGGTCAATAGCAGGGCAGGAGGTAAAGGCAGGACTTTGGGCAAAGAAAAAGAATGTGGAGAGGAAGAAAGGTAGAGTCATTAGCCAGATGCCAATGAGACTCTGAAGAAGTTAGATATTCGGTACTGAACTGAGCCACATGACAGAATGTAGATTAATAGAAGCAGGTTAAATTAGTTAGAAGAGCTAGTTGGGGACAAGACTAAGCTAAAGGCCAAACTTTCATAATTAATAAGTCTCTGTGTCATTATTTGCAGGCTAACAGTCCCAACAAAAATGTACAACTACACCAAGTACTCAGAGCACAGGAGGATAAGTGGTATTGCTTTCACCTCAACATTCATGCCAAAAACTGCATCAAGGGCTAGAAAGATGTCAACATGATGGGCACAGATCTGCCCCACTCAGGACTAGGGAGGGTGGAGACCTCATGCAAAGTCCTCACAAGCTACAAAGGAATCAACTGGATCCTAGGCTGCCCTTAACTGGCCACTGGAAGGAACTCTGTGTCCTTGAAGAACCTGGGCAAGCAATGTGGCTGGCTTGAGAGCAGTAAGATCAGTTTTCTTGGAGAAGCCAGTGGACCTCATAGTCTGTCTCACAGCAGGATGTCTGCAGGATAGAGTGTAAAGTCAGCTGGTTACAACACTCAGGAGAACAGGCCCTGTACCTCACTAGGGCAGCACAATAGAGCCAACTCTGTTAGTGAAGGGATAGGTTAGCCAGCTCCAAAGCTGTAAGCATGGGAGAGATGCCCTCATTTCTCATCTGTCTTGAGGTAGCATGGTCAGGAGAAAGAAGATCCCCATGCCTCTCAACACCTGGGGCAGGTGGGAGAACTGGTCCTATGGTCATAAGAGTGGAAGAGCTGTTCCTGACTCCCACCAGCTACAACACTTGGGAGAACAGGTCCTGAAGCTCAACAGAGTGGCCCAGTTAGTGCAGTGTGAGTGAACCAGGCCTAAAGATGTGATTGTAGGAGAGTGGCCCCATTTCTCATCTGCCTTGTGGCAGCATGGGCAGGGCTAAGAAGCCCTCTCTCCTGCCCAATAATGCCTAGGGCACATGGGAGAGCAGGCCCTGCCCCTCAACAGGGTAGTACAACAGATTCAACCCTGTTAGCAGAGATGTGAGTGAGCCACCCCTGAAACTGTGAGCATGAGACAGCTGTCCCCATTTCCCATCTGACAGACCAACCCTACAGCAGCCTAGGTCCAGACCCAGGGTTATGACTTGGCCTGCCACAACATCCACCCCATCTATGATCTGCTGGAGCATAGGTGACCCACAGACCCAAAGTTGCAGGATATTCACAACACAGGGTGCCAGCAAGATGTTCAAGAAGAGTCCTAGTGGGTGCCCAGTACTGAACGTATAGAAGAGACCACTGTCCTTGAACCAGACCAATGTTTCTTTGTAATGAGCACTTGCAAGCAGAGATGTATTGACCAAGGAGTATACAGTGTGACTTGTTAGATCACACTACAGTTTCCATTATGAGATTTTTAATTCTTCCCCCTTCCTTTTAAAAAAATTTTTTCTCACTTTATTTTCTTCATTTTTTTCTCTTGAATTTTGTTTTATTCTGGAAGAGGATGCAGGGGTGGAGGGCAGATGCAAAGGGATGGGAAATCAATGGGATCAAGATACATGATGTGAAAACACATAGAATAAATTTTATTAATTAAAAAAATGCAAAGTCAGCTGGTATAGAATGTCACACCACAACACCACTGGTAGGAAGCACACTGCAAAACAAACTCCAGTCCTCCATAGGGTGTGGCTGTGTACTATATGGAGTTCCATTCAACACTGCCCTTGCCTAACAATGGAACTAATAGGTCTTCTCCAGGAAACAAGAAAACTGCTTCTGACTTAAAGATAACACAGTTGGTATAGGGGTTCTAGTACCATTTCCTTGAACAATATTCTTCAAGAAAAGCTCAAAAATATATTAAATAATATTTAATATTAAACATATTAAAAATATTTTGAAAAGAGTGAACTAGACATTTTGACTAGAAAAAGAACAGGGAATTAAATACACCAAAGCAGGTTGGTGCACAGCCTTCCAACAATAAATCCCTTCTCTGACGTTGTACAGACACCCAAACACAGGGCCGTACTCAGCTCCCAGGAAGCTTGCGCTGTGAGCCTGTGGTCACCAACCCTGTACACTGCCAAGAGCAGAGTTAAAAATAGCAACAACCAGGCCTTGTTAGGTAGGTTTCCTCCAAAGAGGAGTGTTAATGACCTAAAAAGGAATTACATCCTGCAGGCCATACCACAGGAGGCTCACCACCAGAATAAGCACAGAGGGACAAAAGAACTCACCGGCCCTGCTACAAATGCCAGGCTCTAAACACCCACTGCCCCTTAGGTGCAGGTGTGGGCTCTCCTATATCCCTGTGGGCTGAGTGACAGGTACCCTGCACTTGGGTCTATGGCTTTCTAGTTTGGGATCCACTAGGTGCAGCTCCTACTTGGCCCCATCAGTCCCTCTCTCAAGTCCATGCTTAGCACAGAGGGTCAGCTGGGATGGAGGTATCTCACTGCTCTGCATAGGACACTGAATTTCCCTGACCTCGTGGACAGGCAACATGGTTGGCCTTAGAACACAGCCTAAGGCTACTTGATAAGGCCAGGGCTCTTGCTGTGTTCTTCCCTTATGGGCAGAAACTACTAGCAGTTCTCCTGGGGACCTGAGAGATGCCTGTAGCCTGTGAGGAGTGGCAGATGAGTCAGCTGGGGATCTAGGTCCTGTCCTTGTACCCTCTGCTTAAGGAATTCTAAGCTACACGGACTGATCCATTTCATGTAAGAAGTATGTGCCTCCAACCAAGCTAAGGGCAAAATCAAACTGAAAACCAAACAGTACAGCAAGGCTTCCATGTATTTTCCTGGATTCTAGCGGGAAGTCATGGCCTTGTAAGATCAGCCAGAGAAGCTGTGGGACTACTGAACACCTCTCTCAGGAAGCTGCCTACCACGCAGAATCTCATAGAGTCCCTCTTCACTCTGGCAACTTCTAGCTCACTGGTGTTAAAGACAGACAGTAGAGAGGGGGTTCCCATATGTGAAGTCCAGAGCCCCTAAGGTCCCCAAGGCCCCTGTCAGCTCCTTGAGCCCTAACTACAGTCTGGTCTCCATATCAGTAGTCTCAGCTTCTCCCACCTTGACCCCATCAACACTTTTTAGACCTGGGTCCTCAGAACCAAACTGTACTCTTCCAGGCTCATCTGAGTCACCAGGACAGCTGGCAAGGGAGAGCTTTCTAAGGGCTGCACAGAGAGTTCTTGGCTAGGTTGTCAGAAACTCATAAGACACTCTGCCCTGGGTCTTGTCTTAGGCTTTCTGTTGCTGCGATGAAACACCATGACCAAAAAGCAAGTTGGGAGGAAAGTGCTTATCTGGATTACACTTCTACAGCACCGACACGTCACTGAAGGAAGTCAGAATAAGAACTCAAATAGGGCAGGAACCTGGAAGCAGGAGCTGATGAAGAGGCCATGGAGAGGAGCTGCTTATTAGCTTGCTCCCTATAGCTTGCACAGTCTGCTTTGTCATAGAATCCAGGACCACCCAGGACCAACAGTCCAGAGAAGGCACCACCCACAATGGGCATCAAAACCCAGGGACACCAGGCTTGACAAAGCACAGAAGCACCCAGAGCAGTACAGCCCAGAGTGACCTAACACGCTGCAGCCCTTGGACACCCAGAGCACTGCAGACAAGGGGTATCCAGTGTGTTACAGCCTAGGACACCATTACTGACTTAGGAAATGGGAAACAAAAGGAAGGACAGAGACATAAGAGACTATGAGACCTGTCACCACACCAATCTTTCCAATGTATATGAAGGAACACCATTGGTGTCCAATAATTTCTCCCAGACAAGTATCTTCACACGTTCACAGTTATATAACTGAGTAGTCAACCACCTCGATGGCACACACCTGTGTTAACCTGAGGTTGAGTTGCTGGACCTCTGATCCAGATCACTTGGGTGACCCCGCATATCTGGAGATCTGCTAAAGAGTGTGCCCTAAGAGAGGACATAAGCAAACGAGATGCCCTTGATGTAAACCCACATACTCCTTCCAGGCCGTTCCTTGTCCCAGCCACAAACCGTTTTCACCACTGTTCATGCTGGAAGATAATTCTCTTCCAGCCTCAGTAATTTATTCTTTCATTCATTCATCCATCCATCCCTTCCACGAATATGCAAAGAGAAGGACCAGGGTCTTTCCGATAGAGAGGGATAGAGTGAACATAGGCATAAAAGGCCATTACTTCTATAAGAGACAAACTGCTTAGCGAGTCGGGCAACAGAGGACAGCAGCATCCTTTGGAGGCATGACACACACTTCAATTATGCTGACCTCAGTTTCCCTCCCAAAGCACCCAAGGTTGACCCTCTCAGGACAGGTACAAAGCCAACGTTAGCTCCCAGCCTCAGTTCCCCCAAAAGCCTTCTGGCAGCATAGGCAGTACCCTCACCACTCTGCCTTAGCATAGTCAGTTGGACAAAACGCTGCAGAAGGGGCAACTTAAATACATTCATACTTCTGAGGACAGAAGCACAAGGTCAAGATGCCAGTTCATTTGGGGTTGGTGAGGTAGTCCTGCCTCAGCTAAAAACACTACCTTTGCCATGCCTTCGTGTGGGAGAAGCAGACGATCCCTGCTGTCTCTTGTTGACAAGGCACTAATCCCATTTCAGGCCCATTCTCAAAACCTATTTAACCCTCATCATCCCCTAGGTCTCACCACTAGCACCCTCACAATGTAGGGTTTGATTTCAAGGGACAGAATCACAGTGAAGACTGAATGCCTGAATCCTCCAGCAACTGTGACCATATAAAGGATCTAAACACGGACTAACAAAAGCTCCCTCAGAACAGGAGCTGCTCGGGAGCCTGGCAGACTCGGATACTTCTTTTCAGCTGTGCCTGTCTATATGCTGCTCTCTTGGGTGGGTGCTGCCACAATGCATCTCCCATAGTCGGGGAGCAAGAGTGACCAGCCATACCACCACTTGTGGCTTTTCCTAAGGATAGGGCACCCTCACCTGGCTACATTCTTATGGCCTTTGGCACATATTACTGAAGTGGACTGAAAGGGGTGGGCCCATGTGTTCATGGGGAATGGCATACAAATGCCCAGGTAGCTCTGGTCAGAGGGAACCCAGGTATCACCAATGGGCCAATCATATGCCACATGTACCATTACAGAAGAATAAAGTAGTACCTATAAAGTGACATGTAATGCCTCAGCCTTGAGAAGTAAAAGAAGGAAGACAGATTAAGACTCCAGCAATGGACATTCTGGAATAAGCCACTCAGATTGGCAGAACCTCAGGCTGCCCCCTGGTTAGGAGGCAGGATATCCACACCCTGGATCCAGAGACACTAGATGTGGATGTGCAAAACCACACCAACAGGCACTTCAAGTTAAAGCACTAGGACCCAACAGGGTATATATACAGCATGCCTCCGCAGTCCTCGAAAAGTCACACTGGCAATAGAAAAAGACACAAGCAGCTCCTGGACTACCCTCAAGACTGGTACCACAAATTCCAGGACCCCTGCTTTAAGCCAAATCTGCCTCATATCTATTGAGCCATGGCTCATGGCTCTTGCCAAGGCACTTCCCGACTCAGTCAAAGAGACAGTCTGAGAGCAAAGGAGCCTGACTTTACCAGAAACAGAAATATGCAGCTGATATCACTCTAAACATCTATTTGGAACTCAGACACCTCCACCAACTCCTCAAAGAACTCAGGCAGCCCAGCAAAGTGGCATTTCTACTCCACAGTCCTGTCACTCTTCCAAGCCACACAATGAAGTCATGTGGCGTGTTTCAAGCCTGGCTTCTCTCAAAGGCAGAGGGATTACAAATAAAGCAACTGTACATATTTGCATCAAGTCTCAGCATAAACATGCCCTTATGACAGCTAGGTAAACAGACAGGAGCAGGTTCCATTTCCTAACAATAAAATTGTACCATGAATCAAAGAATTAATCCCAACAGATCCAGATAATAGCCCTTGGAATTCAATGGCTTCCCATCAGCTGGTAACCACACCCCAATACATGAGCTTTTGAGACTATTTCATCCTAAACTCCACCTTTTCACCCATGATTTCTTTTCATCCTTTAACACTGTTTTCATGAATAACTGTTTCCAATTATGATGAAGCCTAACTTACTGGATTTTCTTTCTTGAGTTACACTTTTAGTGTTGAACATAAAAAATCTTTGCCTAACCAGGATGATAAAGATCTTTTAAAAAAATCCTTCTAAGAAGTTTCATGGGCTTAAGTTTTACATTTGCTCTAGGATATGATGAGTCAGTTCTGTACGTAGTAGAAAGTGTAGACTGGCATCAGCTCTATGACTCACACTGAGTCAGAGTATAAAGGGTGGACTTCATAGGTTCATTTGCACCTGGCTCAGCAGCTGTCCCAGTGCATCCTGACCAGGCCACCCCTCACTAAGAACCTGAACTCTGTACTGCTGCTGGTCACTTGGCCATATCTATGGGTCGCTTCTCCATCTCTGCTGCCACACCCATCTGTGCCTCCACATAACTGCCGGTGCATGTCCTAACCACTGCAGCTTTATGACACTTCCTGAAACCAGAACTTTTGTCCTCAGATCATGTTTTGCTTCAAACTGTTTGGCTCTTCTAGCTCCTTTCCTTGTCCATATATTTTTAGAATCATATTTTATACTTGCAGCAAAAACTTCTGCTGAGAATTTTTTGAGACAGAGTCTCATTATGCATCCCAGGCTGTTCTCAAATTCATGATCCTCCTGACTCAGCTGCCCAAGGACAGGGATTACAGGCATGTACCACATACCTTATGCTAAGATTTTTATCACAAATACAGTAGATTAGTAGTATATCAGATGATGGAAGATTAACACTCTGACATAATTCACTTCTAATCCATGAATGTGGCATCTCTCAAGTCTTTCATATTCTTTATTCTTTGCTCATACACTGTTGTCTCTTAGCTTTTTGATGTATATGTATATATATATATATATATACCAAATATATATATTGACATTACATTAGATTTAACCCAGTTATTTCATTTTACTGCTAATGCTTTTCTTAATGCTAAGTTTATAGTTGTCTTTAGCTAATAAAAACATGTTTTCACACTGGCCTTATATATTGAAAACTAAATATATCCAGTTAACAGTACAGCAATCAAAGTCTTTGTGAATTGTCATCATCATGACTTTCTAGGCAGTCAACAATGCCTTCTGCTAACAGAGGGTTTTGTTTCTTCTCTGTTTCATTTCTTGCTGCACGGCAGTGACATGGTCCTTCAACACCACAATAAGAAAAGAGACAATACTAACCAACTCCAGTCTTCAGATAAGAAGTCATTATGCAAGCTGGGCAGTGGTGGCACACACCTTTAATCCCAGCACTTAGTAGGTAGAGGCACTTGTCTATGAGTTCAAAGCCAGCCTGGTCTACAGAGTGAGTTCTGGGACAGCCAGGGCTGCACAGAGTAACTGGCCTCAAAATAAAATAAAATAAAATAAAGTCTTTATGCTTGCCACCGTTAATACAAGTGAACTGAGGGCACTAGACATGCACCCCACAGTTCTGAGGAAACTGCTTTCTATATTATTCTATTTATTTGTTCATTTACTTTGCGACAAGGTCTCACTTTAGCTGGCCTGAACTCACTATGTAGATTGGGCTAGCCTCAAACTCATTGAAACCCACTGGCCTCTGCCTCCTGAGTGCTGGGATTAAAGGTGTGCACCATCACACCTGGCTGTTTTCTCAGTAGCTTTAGATTTTTAACCAAACACATTACAGGATTTTTTCAAAGAATTTTCTACATCTCTGAGACAAATACGAGCTTTTTTTTTTTCAAACATAGTAAATTATAGTCATTGATACTTGAATGTTAAGCTGGCCTTGAATTCCTAAGTCATTATACATTAACCGCATCTGTGGTTCTACATGCGTAGATTCAATCAGGCACAAATTGAAAATACCTGGAGGAAAACTGCCTCTGTACTGAACATATACAGACATTTGTCTTATTGTTATTCTCTAAACTATAAGTAATACCTATTTATACAGTATCTGCATTGTGTTAGATATTAAACCATGTGGGAAGATGTACACAAATTCTATGAAATATTGAGCCACTTCATAGAGGGGACCATATCCATGGGATGCACCAAAACCCATCCCCCATAGAAACTGAGGAAAAACTATCATCGTGATGCATGTGTATTTTCATGTTTATAGCTTTTATTTGTTCAATCTTTTAAAATAGGATACCTTCTACTTAATATATGATAATTTCATGCATGTAAGCAATGCACCTTGATCATATGCTCCCCCAATTCTCCCTTCCACTCCCTCCAGGCATCCCCATCCATGCCCTCTCCTTTTTTAGCTTAATAATCCGCTTAGTCCAATTAGTTGGGCTGCTGGAGTGCTGAGTGGTCATGTGCAGTTAATCACAGCTGCAGGGAGTTCATGGGTGCGATGGCCATGTCATGTCCTTAAGACAGGGTTGCACATTCCTCCCCATTTTCCAGCTCTTAGTTCTTCCTGCCCCTCTTCTGTGATGTCCCTGATCATGGGGGGGGGTGAGAACTGCTATGAAGTCTCACTTAGGGCTGAGCATTCACTAGACACCGTTCCTAGTACTCTGACCAGTCCTAGCCCCCGATCAGCTGCTGACCCTGCAGAGAGAAGCTTCTCTAGCTAATGTGGAGCACGGTGGTTTAGAAGACGTCCTGGCAACACGTCATTCTGATTACTGAACCTTTAAGGATTGCTGTACTTGTTCCCAGGGTGGATACTGATATGTATTTTTCTTGTCATGTAATGTCTGTCTACTTTAAGTGCCAGGATAATTAGTGTTCGTGTCACAGGCTGAGTTAGGAAGCAAACTGTGACTCAGTTTTCTTGGAAAGTTCCTGTAAAACTGCTATTGCTTCTTGCTGAAATGTTGGACAGAACTCACCAGTGAAGCCATCTGGACCTGGAGGGTTTGGGGGAAATATATGAGTAAAATTTTAATCTAATGAATACAGGACCAAGATCATTTACTATAGGGCCACATTCATTTACTGTCTCTAGAGTAAACACTAACACTATGCTTTTCCAAGAATTTGCTCACTTCACATAAAATTT